>JACCGJ010000964.1:53974-66453 GCA_013407085.1 Atriophallophorus winterbourni
TTCACATTTCCTCACAACATTGTCGCAAAATATCGAGAGTGATAATGCAACCGTGGTTTTGGCTGGCCAAAGTGAAATAGGTACGTTGCTTTCGGGCCATAACAGCATCAAAATATTAACAGATTCCGTCCAATTTCGCGTAAAGCTTTCAGCCAGAGGGTGGTTCTTTGTATACCATCTGAAAAGACTTTGCTTTACACAGCTGGTTGTAGAATTTAAACCGAACTTGTATTTGTTTTTGCTCCCCTTCGAACAATATTGTTCAAAACACAGAAGTACGAATTATCTAAATTCTATACGAATATCCAATGGTATTGCATGCCAGATTAATTGGTGGAGGATTTTTCACTTTGATGCTTGGCTTCTTGGACCATTTCGAAAACGCATAAAATGTCGCTGCTACTCTGAACAGCCTAAACACAAAAGTAATCTGTTTGGACCTAAGTGACATAGCCATTTCGCACCTGACAATTGATAATTAAAATCACGACAATCTTACCATCTGGAATAATACTGAAATGAGGATTTATCCTCGATTATGTGAATAAATTTGTTTTTGCACAAATTCAGAAGGTCATGGATACGCATTTTTGAAGAGTGGCAACAATAACAAAACCCGTCATGAGCTCCCGAATTTCGGATAGAAATACTATGATAAAGCATGCCGTATAGTTGGTCTGCTACAAAGCTACTCAAAAGTTTCACACACCAAACTTTCCACGGAAGGTGCGATGAGATATTCAATCCAAGCCTCGGCACGATGGCTGAGAACGATTTATCAATTTGCAACAAATTAGATCACGTATTACAAGAATTTTTGATTCAGAGAGCGAGTTCCAGATCTTACACAACGACGCACACGAAGTGACTTTATGTTGGCGTTACAAATTATTCTTACCGAAGATCATCCGCTGAAACAATTACGAAAGCCCAAGTATCTAACTGAATCACGCAGACGTTAAAACGATTAGATCATCTCACATTCTCGATTGGATATCTGTCGTATTTTTTCTCGCTTCGACTATGTTTCCCTTGGAACTCCGTGCCCGAATCGGTGGTAACCAGCCATGACCGTCCTTGTTAAGCCTTGGAGCATTATATGTTTTCGCTCCATATACATCTTCATCTGTGGTTTTGATTATGCTTATTGCTTTTTCTTCGATAAAAATTGTCTGAGTTATTTTACTCATTACGCTGAGCTTAGAATATTGCAAAATATTTCAGTCACCGTTGCTACATTGCACGTTTTGTATAACTTGATTAAGACTCCACATGAAGTTTATTTTGAACTTGTAAATAAGAATTTTGCTCGACTTTGCGATAACTGATTTCCACTGAAATAGTGATATTTTGTGCAATCTTGAAGTAACCAATGGCAAAGTGGACATGTGATCACACGTACTGGCCTGTATTGGCGCAAGTCGCATTCTGAAATAATTGGCCAATCACGGCTCTACGATAGATCAACCAATAATCTTGTTCATGATGTTTCGCAGTTGGAAAATAAACAGCCAATAGGGTTGGAATGTTAGCAGTGCTTGTAGTGATAAGCATCGGAACCGAAAATTGACCAATTATAGTCAAGCATAAGGCAATGTATTGCAGAATATGCGATGTGGTGCACGGCATTAGTTGTAGCGTTCGAATAGGTTGATCCCAACAAACCAAGTTATTACTAAACGCATCCAAAATAACACAAATATCAACGGTGAAACGATCATGATTGACCAACCCGCTCTGAAGCAACGCTAGCGAAACATACCAAAGTGCTTTCATGTTGTCAGTATCTTGATAGATTTTACATTTTTAATGGGTAAAACCACAGGCTTTGTTTCAGGCAGTCAAATATTCGGCACCGTCATTCTCGAATGATGTTGAAACAATTTCGAGATAATACTGTCATGATATCAAGACATTTGAACCATAATTGGTTAAGATTGAAAGGCGTTCTCAATTATGCGTAATGCACTTAACTTGTAGGCATCAGGTGTACATCACAGGTCTGTTTTTGAATATCTTTTAGTGAAACGTCAATACCCCATTAAATTCGTGACACAAACGTTTAATCATGTTTGCATAAAAGAGCTAGAAATAATAATTTAATGTTATTTATTCGCTTAAAATATCACGAATTCGGTGTTTGAAGATTCACGATTCACAGGGAGATCATGTCATTGGAAATTACCAGTACAAATACCAGACTGACACATAATTCATGTGAAAAGTGTGAGATTTTTTTCTCAAATGCATGACAACCAATCAGGTCACAAAAACTAGTCGTCACGAGTGACATTTTGCCTATAATACACAACACGTACCACTATTCCAGCACGGTTTGTTACACCAGGTTCATTGCTTATGGGAATCTAATTACCAGTCTTTCCTGGGATAAGTCTCAATTATTTGTAATATATTCATTCGTAAACATAGTTGACCAAATACTTGTCGTTTTCGATTGATATTCATATAATGCGTTGTGAGAAGTCGTAGGCGTACCTGAAGTTGTAGACCACCGTGCCAGCTAATGCGCTAAACAGTCAGGCAACCTACCTAGATAACTCATTCACAATGGGGTCCCATCTAAAAGACGATTCGTCGCATACCAATGCTGAATTTGTGTATCTGCACTCAGCCAGAAAAGTGGGCGTATGGTTGTATTTGGGTTAAAGTTACACCACACCCCACGGCAAATTATTCTAAAATTCTCCAGAATGTACTGTTCATTTTATAGCATCTGATTTTGTGATTCAAGTTTAGCCTCTCCCACTTTCAATTCCTAAAGTTCCTAAGTTTGCCGTCCGTTCTCATTTTCTTGTTCACTACAGAGAACAAAAGGAGAATCATTATCGAATAGAGTATTAATCCTGAGTACAACACGCATTAGACCTGGTAAACATAGATTTCTTTATGCGTAGTGTTAAGCCCTTCGTTGTAAACCGCATATTGAGGCAATGGAATTTGTTACGCCCGAAATACACGACAACGGAGACAGCCTAACGAACAGTCTACTATGACTTTCAGTTCTGCAACGAACAAATTTCCACGTACTATTTGACGATGCTTTAGGAAACCATTGAACCTAAGTCGAAAGTGCGGTGACACATATCGCAGCTGTACTGTCATGTCGCTTTGGCAGCTTCTACGCTGCTAGGCAATAAAGCCAACGGATTGGCTCTTTGTCTGCGAGATTTGACAACCATAGGATTTAAGATGGCTGTTTAGTGTAGAAACGCTCTGGTGGATGGAGTGATGCTCAAACATATTACTTGTTCTATCTATTTCATTCAAAACACACGAAGCTTGTTCACAATAAAAATACAAAAGGAGTTAGCTGATGAAAATGCTCAATTATATACATTGCCATCACACACACACCCCATGACCGGTTTCGTGTTGTATGCACTCATCAGGTAGGGACAGTAAGATCAGGATCCGCATGCGCTTGAAACCATGGGGGCATGGTAAACAAGTAGTACTTGTATGCCACTGTTGGATAAAGCTGGCACGACTTACGCTAATTCCAGACGAACTTTGCTTTTGACATAGGTACAAGATGGTAAACCTCCACACCGAGATGATTTACACTGACCCACCGATGCTGATGATTAGAACAATGCTGAACGCAATTGGGAATGAAATATCTTCTTTTGGAAGCCTCTTTAGAGCATAGCGCTAGGCGATGCTCGAAATTAACAAGAGAAAAATAAGATGAGTCATGCAGACACTGTTTCGAAAGACGAAACATGATAGATCGTGATTTCTTTTTCGGCGAAGCCAGCAAACAGCGATTTAGGCATCGGCCGTGTCACTTCAATATTGATCGGTCTGTCCGCGATAAAATAGCTCTGACATGAGTGCGTCATGTTCTGATGCAACCTGAAATGTGTATGTTGATCGAGTTCCTAATGAGTTAGAATTATTTGCCGTTCGAGGATAAAGATTATCCGGTCGAATGGTGAAGGAGAAGGATGAATCCATCGTTCTGTAGATGCCGTGATTTTCTTCGTTCTTCTGAGGCAGACATAAGTGAGTCGGAAACATATTCGAAGAGATCCCGGCATCTTGATCATCCGATGTATTGTTCATGTTTAAGTTGCTTCGTTGTCTCCTGACGGATGAGCTGCTGCGTCGGTGTGTACTCATTGAAGTTCTTGCTCTCTTTCTTGACCGAGAACGTGCTGCAGTTGAGCGAGCAGCTGGTCTGATGACGTAATCGCCATCGTCTGTTTCAGGAACGAATGGTTTAGCGCGGAGATGTTCTGACCTATCCACGCTGTTTTTGCGCCGAGTTTCGAAACGCTGACTCGAATGTGTCTGATTGGCGGAGGTGGGTGACCAGTGCTTCGAATCGGGCACCCCTTCTGTGGATTCGACATCATTAGTTCCTGGAAGGGTGGATAACCGTTCTGATGGGTTCCGTAAACTTTTGCTAGGCTCTGCTTCGACGATTTCCAGTAGGTTTGACGGGAGTTCTTCTTTGGTTTCAAGTCGCGGGTGTTTGACATTCCCAACATCCAGTTGGCACATTGGAAATTCTGCATTCACTGAAAGCGTTTAGGATTTAATTCAAAATCGAAATTCTTGAAATTAGTAATAGATTTACTCATAGTGATTTACCCCAAACCATTAAAATTATATGAACTAACGTCTTTTCAATATTAAAACACGCAAATGGAGTAGATGGCTGCATGTATACAGAATAGCAATCCGGAATTTCTGTGCTTCTAATGCTCGAAAATCGGTAATCAATTGACCGAAGAAATAACTCCTCGATTAATGTGAAACGAATATGAGATGCCCACGAAGCAAATAAACCCACAAGCTGTGGGAACAACGGCATACAAACTACGTTTTCCTTTCAAGCCGGCAGGTGGTTTTCAATCTGTCCAATCCCGAACTATTTTTTAAAATATGAAAACAGCTTTATTCGTTTGAACGAATTTTCATCCAGGAAAACTCCCTGCCCTACAGGGGTGTAAATAGTAACAACAATAGGAAGACGAGACATCCGATTGTTGAAATGAAGAGCTTCACACTAAGACAAGCAGAGGCAAGCACCGGTTGTGGGTCCAAGCGACTGGAATACTGAAGAGGACCAAGGGATTTCCGATTGAATATGTTCAAGTCTTTAATGATCTCACTCTCAATATGTCACTCAAAGGTCAAGTGACAAATGAAGAGATGCTGAGGGTTGGTCAAGCGCGTACTGCGTTTTAGAGTTGCAAGACGAGTTACGAATCAGGACCGGTCTGACAACTAAAATACATCTTTACCCAACCTAATTTACATAGCCGCTGAGGTAACAGGACTTAAGATGTTTAGAAGTTTTCGACCGTGTTATGAAGCATGGCAGTGAAAGCCGCTCTACTCGTTCACGGAACTTGATTGAATGCATAACCCATCCAACGGTCATGTACCTTATCCCTCACTCTTCTAAAAAATCCGTATCTGTTCAAGTCCCACCCTTCATCATCTTCAAGGATTTTACTTTTTTCATAGTTGTATGGCAGTTTAGCATTCGGTACATGCTAGCGGTAATGCTGATATTGATGCTGATGTTGACTGGATAATAGTTGGCATCCGATACATTAACACAGACTGAAATCGAACGCTGCCTATCAAGCATGATATAACGGAATAAACCTGTCCTCCGATTAGATCCAACGGCGAAGGATGCAGTGGTCTGGTCACATCTTCCTAAAAGCAGACTCAGCGCTCCTGAAACTTTTACTCTACTCCGAAGCCCCATACTTAGTGTCGGCTACACGACGGTCGTCTCAAGACCTGACTGTAGACTGTGAATGAGGATGTACATTCGCTGGGACTGCATGTCATCTACGGTGTTCGAAGGTAGGAATGTGAATGAATTACGATCTACAAGGATCTCGTCTGTGATCGATGCCTGTGGGCTGACGTGATTTGACACATCAACAATGTCGGCTAATCCACCCATTTGACTTGACAATTCCGTTTGGATTAAAAGCATCATCATAAACGGTGACAAATTCGTATTGGATTTACCTGTAGCATCGCCTGATTTCTTAATTTTCTCAAGACCCTTCTTCACATCTAAAGAGGATTTTTCTTTAAAGACGACGTAGTCCGTTTTTGCGCAAGTCAAACCACCTTCAAGGCGCACATCTTGCGAGGACTGGTTGGTCGATGGCGGCAGTGTGGGCGATTCCCCCATGCTAACTTGGACGCCACATTCCGATTTCCTGTCGCCAACACCTTTCTAAAAATGTGGAAAACAAAAATTAGTACAACAAGATCACAAAACAAACAAACAAGCGGATGCAATAACGTCGAGGTATTTTGGATGTATTGCTAAACGATTAGGAAAATATGTATCATCAAATTTAATACTTTTCTTCTTTACTTTTGTGCAACTATCACCTCCTGGAGGATGAATCTGATTCAATGAAGGATCTTGGGAATTTGGGTACAAAGCGGCATCCCCAGCACCATTCGGCTTTTGTTCGAGTCAGCTACTCTAGCCCTTACACAACCTAGTGCGACCTGAAAGGCAGCAGGGAGTTGCCAGAAGGAGGTGGTGTGCACCAACTAACCGTCCACGAGACGCTGCTCCAGATTTTCCTCAGGGTTTTCCCCAATAGCCTTTCCCGCGATCGGATATCCCACAAGGCAGCGGAGGTTTAAAATCAAGGTTTCCCTTTCCTTAGATGAAATGCCCTCCCAGGCTAACGAGCTCCATCTGACCGAAGCAAACTGGTTTTCAGCGCCAGTCACTCGCCCTCGCCCCTTCTCCTGTTGGTAGAAGCAGTTCCGCCGGGCTCGGGGAGCCACTCGTGCAGGCCAGAAGCTTCATTTCATTTATTTTACATTTTAAATGAATTCACAGTTGGGAAATGTGTTTAAGATCGTAAATATTTGAACGTGAACAGTAGGTATTTCAGTCCACTTGCATGAATCATTGATTAATTTATCACCAGCTATCAAAACCAATTCCCATTAGGTTAAACAGCGCGAGAAGCGTCGTGCTTCTTGAGAAGACCTGACACCCGAGTGTTCGGTTGGGATACCGCGGATAGTTACTGGCTACCCCATGTGAAACCCGTCGCGCATTCACTGATTTTAATGATGGAGTTGCTTTTGCTCATATGGGATATGTCCACCCTAGCCTAACGGACTGATTGGCTGAGCGCTAACACATCGGCTTATCATGAACACGTTCCCGGGTTCAAATCAGAATCCAGTCGTGGATATGCAGTGATGATTTCGCTCTATTAAGACCGAACCTCGAGTCCAGTGCTTGCATTGGTTGGACTTTCATTTGGAATCTGGAGCAACGCGGTGATGATGAGTAGTCTCGAAACAAAATCTATTCCCTTTCTAATCTATTCTCGTCATACTTAGACGTTCGTCTTAGGTCGCCTTCATACAAAGGTTACAAACGAAATAAAAATTAAGGTAGAAACCCAGTCACAATCGATAATAAGTGCTCACGTTTAATGAGCATGCAATCCACTGCTGGCCTGATGGTGTCCGCTGTCTTTGACTAGAAAAACGAATTAAAGTTTCCAAAACCATTAATGTCAGTTGGCAAACACCCATCTTCAGGGTATACCACGAGCAGTTGTTCCTTCATTTTAAAATTGCAACATGGTGTTTCTTCACTGTGATGCAAACCAATGCCGTCCTATGGCCGACTGGAGTTTCCGTTTGTTGCTAAGGTCCACTGATAGGAAATCGCGCAGATTTAACGAGTTCTTCTATTACATATAACATTTAGTTCAAGAAATCGGTCGCTCACAAGATTCGCGTACAAACCCAACGCCATGGAAGTGCAACGCTTGGCGTTGGAATCAACAAAACCAATTTGTTTAAAATGGATGAGTTCCTCTCATGTAGCAATCGTAGATTTTCACTGAGCGAGATAGTCCACTCTCAAACATACACACCATCAATATCTCGTATGGAAAAAAACACAACGCTGCACAATTCGATGATGTTCAATACGACCCGAGTTAATACCCATGTTTTCTAACACCTCAGCGACACGCGTGATGATTTCTCGCGTGTTGTACTTACTTTTGTTCACGTTCGCACGTGAACTGAACCAGCCCTGGGTCGCAAACTTTACGTCAATTACGTGTTCTATTAAATCATCAGTGGTTATCTTTTTATGAAGAAATACTGTATCGTGATGTGAAAACAATGTTCAAAGAAATATTCTGGCTAATGCGTCAACCGTCAAGACAAGCATTGCAGTCAACGTTTTGAGAAATTTGCTAAGAAAGTGTGTTGGTGTCATTTTATTTTATGGACAGATTTCGTTTAATCTTGTTCAACTAACTTTTGTCAGCCCACTAATATCACTTTGAACAGCGTTTACTATTACTGATAATTTAGTTGACGAAGCAGAGACTAGCGTTAATTCAGAATCAGTTTTATTGTAAAGCGGTATCTTCGAAATTGCGACAACACTGACTGAGATGGTTTGGCCACATCCTTATTCGCTCGGACGCTGAATTAAACAGGGTGACACGATCGCCGACACCCTGCGCAGAATGGCGTTGTTGTCGCAGAGGAAAAGTAAAGACTTGGCTCGCCACCGTGAGATCGGACGTGGAGCTGCTTGGTCTACGATCGGTATACGGATGGCGCACGTGGGACCGACCTGGCTTCGAATCTGTGCGGATCTCGCTTCTAACAGCCGATTGTGGGTGGCTGTAATCCGTGACATCAACGAAGCCGACTCATCCTCCAGGAGAAGATAGTCGCACAAAAGTAAAAAAAATAGGTAAGTTTTTTCAAGCTAGTCTAAAACAGCCACTTTTATCGGCTGCTAAAAGTAGATCACACGTGCATCTGCCGTCGTTTGGCCGAGTACTGGCTATCGCTGAGAGCGCTGCGGGAGAGATTGTTCCTCCCCAATCGGACTGTTCAGTCATTCTAAACGCTGTGAAGAATGAAGCCATCATGCGCTTGAGATGTACATCCACGGTAGACATTGACCGAAGGAGATCAACAAAAACAAGACCTGACTAGGCAGCCCAACAATATTGATGCCTAGCCTTCACAACCAATGGATAAATCGAAAACGAAAAGGGTAATTCTCGAGGCAAATAAAACGTGTGTGGCATAGTCCAACAGCATAATACGCAATTCAAGGTAATTTATCAAGGTAGTTGATGGTGGAAAACGGCTTTAACATTATACTAAAACATGGAACCGAATGTTCGAATAAATACTCGTCTCATATTTTGTTTTAACTTCATGTAGGTGAGTTGAATGAACAATGCTAGATGCTAAACGTGACATGATTAGTCGGAATAATTTCTCCTATTTATAAAGGTGGAAATCGCTCCGATGTTTTTAATCACCGACCCGTTTCTCTGTTACCTGTGATTTCAAAATTACTCGAGTGCCTCATTGTTGACGATCTAATGAAACATTTCTGGAATAATCAGTTGCTTTCAAGGAAACAGTAGGGATTTAGACGGAATTATTCCTGTTTAACGAATGAACTTAACGCTGGATGATTCGACACAATCGGTAGATAAAGGGTAAGCAATACACGCAAGCATTTGATCGTGTTGACCCTACTACTGCAGAAGCTTGAAAGGCTTGGTATCACTGGAAATTTGTTGAATTGGCTAAATGACTACCTAACAAGTCGCACTACCTAAGGTACGTGTTGACGTTGCATTTTCAAAACAAACCGCCCAACACAACTAGTTTTTAGCATCCGAAACAAGACTTATAATGAAAGAATAGCTCAACTGAATGTGTTCGACCTTCCCTATTGACGAATCAGAGGGGAACATATCCTACTACACAAAATATTCCATACCCCAACTCATCCATTACAGGATTTATTCACGCGAAGGGATACGAGAAATTATCGGAACCATGACTCTATGCTGGTGGTACCCTATTCCCGCCTGAACTGTAGAAGGTATTTTTACTCTGTCCGTGCCTGTTTTACTAGGAACAGTTTACCATCCACCGTTGCTCACTCCACTAGCTTGCATGAAATTAAAACAAAATTAGACGATTTCTTATTGGAAGATTCGTTTCCCGAACACTAATATACTGCTTAATCTAATTCTTTATCTTTTTTATACACTAACATTTCAGTTTTTACCACCCTTTGATTGTTGTTAAGCTAGTTTTTTTTTAAACCATTAAACATCTGAATACTTGGAAATCAGCCCTTTCGAAGAAAGCAACTTTTTAATGAACAATGATTTTAGCGAGTTTGTAGCTTGCTAGTATTTATTATTATTAATAGGAGTATTAGGATTATTAGTATTCGCATATTGTTCTTAATGGTAGAGTAATGAACAAAGACGATCAGCACTTACAAGCGCAACTCATTTTGAACACTGAAGTACCATTTTTAATCATTCTACCGAATCCATACCAAGCATAATGTGATCACACATTTGATACATAGACTGAAATAAATCGCATGCATATAGCTCCATACGTAGTCGTAAATTGTTAACATATGGAAAATTTCCAGAACAAAACGATTCACTTTAATGATATTAGTGATCACGAGATACCGACGGGGGAACTTACGACTTTGACAAAAGTACGCGCTGACTTTTTGCAGCATAGAACTCTGCCTCGCTTGCGACTTTCGGATGCACCGCGATTTTCGAGCATGTTCGTCCAAGGTTTCAATCGAGCGAGAGAGGATGACGTTGAAGGGAAATTTTATGAGAAATATCGGTTAGTAAACCGTTCGGGGTAAATGAAGCAAGATTTGTCACATGCATTGCCAACTTCTAGTTCAGTATTTTGAGCTGATGATTATTTTTTCCCAGCCTCTGGTCAAGGTGGTGATGCGGATTGAACGTTCGCAAATCACCAGGAGAGGATGGAATAACGCCCGCTGTTCTGAAGTCATGCGAGCTGGAGCTTTATGGTCCACTAAGTGGTCTATTCAGGCACTCTTTTGAATACGGGAACCGTACCAACTCAATGGAAAACCGGTGTTATCACACCAATCTACAAAGGGGGCAGTCGTTCTGATCCGGCGAATTACCACCCCGTGACGCTTCTCTCAGCGCTTTCTAAAATTTTGGAACGCCTGGTGTGTGAACGACTTGTTGAACATCTCGAGAACCATCAGCTAATAACTTTCACACAACACGGATTTAGGAAAACATATTCATGCCTGTCTAACTTGCTCACGACTCTAAATGACTGGACGCAAGCACTAGACCAAGGGGGTTCCGTTCATGCCGGTTACTTAGATATATCTGAAGCATTCGACAGAGTGAATCACTCCTTACTGCTTCAGAAGCTGCAGAATGTTGGCGTCATCGGAAACTTACTAACATGGTTCACAAGTTACCTGTCTGGACGCAAAGTAAAAGTCAGAACAGATGGTGAAACTTCTCGAACAATTGAAGCCACGAGCGGAGTCCCTCAGGGTTCGGTTCTCGGTCCGATACTGTTTCTCATATTTATAAACGATCTACCGAACTTACTAGCATGTAAGCTTGTTTTATTCGCAGACGATGTAAAAATCTGGACGAAGGTAAACTCTATCGAGGACTGTCAAGTTCTGCAAGGAGATTTGAATAAGCTGCACCAGTGGTCAATCCAAAACAAACTGCCATTTAATTTCCGCAAGTGCAAAATGTTGCAAGTCGGAAAACCGTTTCCCTTTCCCTATACACTTGGCAGCCACCCGCTTGAATGAAGTACATCACAAAAAGATCTCGGAATCTTGGTGTCTGGCACTTTGAAGAACAGCCTACAGTGCGAAGCCGTCTACAAGCGTGCGTGCAGCTTGCTAGGTTTACTGAAAAGCATTTTCGGACGTTTCCCACCACACTCACTCGTGAAATTACTAAACACTTACATACATCCTGTCGTTGACTACGCTGTACAAGCTTGGACGCCATGGATGGAAAAAAACATCTCGCTCCTCGAACGAATTTATCACAAGGCAACCAAAATGGTTACCGGATTGAAAAATTTACCCTTTGAGCAGCGACTGACCAGACTTGGACTGTGCACCCTCGAGCGCAGGCGTATCCTACACGACCTCACTCTGACATATCGAATCATCTACGCAAAATCCCACCCTCTCAAACACCTCTTCAAGTTTGGTTCGGTTGTCCCCACACGCAGCCACCCTTTGACCCTTCAAATCCCACACTCACGATTGAATTGTCGTCGTCACTTCTTCGCTGTTCGTGTACGCTTCTTGTGGAATAGCTTGCCGACAGATATTGTTACCTCAGCGAACGAGCACATCTTTAAACAAAGGTTACGAAACCTTATGTTGAGAACTACTGCGTTGGCCCCTACATATTGATGTCTATATTTTTGTAACGCACGGAACTACCGTCCATCCAAAGATTCTTTTCCCTCAGTCTGTGTCGCCATTGAGGATTATTTTTGCTCCACCTATGAAGAAAACGGAGATGATCATACAAGTAACGATTTTTTTATAAATTTTTATACGTATATCCTATGGTACTGTACAGCAA
>JACCGJ010000964.1:67453-89783 GCA_013407085.1 Atriophallophorus winterbourni
GTGTCAGAAGTGAAACGTTACCCAAAAACTAGTCTAATCGATTGTACTCAAATTTCTTAGCATTCTCATTCTCATATACTTCCATCTCACATACCCCATGTGTGAATAAAGATCAGCAACGAATGAAAACCTAAGGTAACTGCTGACAAAGAATAACTTGCCAAACCAATCGAGCCAATGTCCCGTTATCGACTCGGAATAAGACACAAATTCACAACACATCCGACACTGTAAACCACCGTGAACGTTTGAATCTTGAACTCATCGGAAATGCGTAGTGGTTTCCTTACAATAAATTCAGTTAACATAGAATAGTCTATTGTGGTACTCAAATCCCCATCCCTTACACACCACTACCGGTTTCTGCTTGTTTGCCGTCATCAGGTGAAGACAGTAAGATCCGGTTCAGTGAGAACCCGATTCAACAGTGGTATACTAGTTTTAATTTGTTCTAGAATAGTCTAATTTGCAACCTTTCATACAAAAGGCTAGACGCGAGCGGGTTTGGTAAGCTCGTCGTAGCATCATATCTTATCATCTTCCTCATTGTTATGGACAACATTACATCGGTCACAACTACCCGGTGCTTGACAGCCACCTACCGATGGCATGTTGAAAATGCTAAAAGGATAAAGTAGGCTTGGAACTAAAAAAGCTACTGAACCTGTAACCGAGTACGCTAAGACACACTGGGATGAGATGTTTCACCTCGAATCAAAAATACGCATTCAAACAAGTGTTGTACGCGATCAGAGCACCACATCTTCTTCATATTTGAACCAATAGAACAGTGTCCAGAGAACGCAATTCTATTCAATATTATTGCCACTTATATACAGCGGAAGATGTATGACACAAACACCCGTATGTCACACTATCGGTAGTTTAATCGTGTAAAAAACGCGGAAACACCTGCACCTGGCTTACATTGTCCAGTATGTAAGTAACGCGGCCAACACAATGAAGGTGATCACCACGAACACCAGCGCGGCGACGATCAAGCCACGATCCGTCGCCCGTTTCGCCGAGATTTGCTCTTCTGCACACAGATTAGAAAATGTGATTGGTTCGATACAAAACCATACATGGAGTGGGGCGAAAATGAAAGAATTGTGGAAAGAAGATGTTTGACAAAGGTACAGAAATTCCATGTGCTGATTGTAAAACATTTTGATTAAAATGTGGAATCAGCTATCGCCTAGTCAATGCAGTAAGTATTACTAATAATATACCACAACTGTGATGGAATAATCTAAAAGAGCTGCCAGATTGATCAAACCGAGTGATATTAACAGGTACACATCGATCGAGGTTTCATTAAAGATGGGTATTTGTCAATCACAGGCAAAGTTGTCTATGCTTATCGCATGGCCATCATTTATACACCAACAGCGTGATTCTTCTTTACTTGCGTTACACCAAAACCGGTCCATTCGATTTGAATTGATGAACGAGCTGGGGAGGAGCAGATACAGCTCTTGGCTGCTGAACGTAGATCACGCCGCCGGCGTGACATGAGCTGAACTCATCATTATAATTCTATACCCATTGAAGAACGTAGGCTCTTATTTTATGCGTTTGACCTTCCTCTCTCTGCGCAACTGATTTTTCACTTTACACTGTCTTGTATCTTACATCGTCTCCTATATTGCTCTTGCATTTTTCCCAACTCTTTTAGAAAGACTTCAAGATTCCAGGATTCAAGTATTTATGGCGTCGAAAAGCATACAGATACACAATTACTATAGCATAGTAAATATTCGTTCGTGAAAAAGAAATAAAACATGACCACGTAATTAAATGTATAGTGATAATTAGACGTTGTATCAATATATTTTCTCACACTTTTGTAATCTGCTGCAAAACCATGTTAGAAATTATAATGAAACAGCATTTTTCTTATTGTGATCGACTCATTAACAATATGCTCTGACTTGACACGGAAATCAGTTCGGTTGGGCGACCACAACAGATGTTGCTGGTTTCTTCTGGACTGTTCGTTCAACAAAACTAGTTCTCAGCATCCGAAACAAGCCTTCTCTAGCTGAAAGATTTTTCACAATGATGGTTGCTAGCACCATGCCCAACACTCCTCCTTTTGCAGCCGAGGTTGTGACCGCCCTTGGCGGAGTTTGATAACAAGTATAAAGTGCTTAAATGCCATACCACCATGACATATTGAAAAAAGTTCTAAAAGATATGGGGAGGGACTTAAAAAGCTACTGAACATATAGGCACAATCACACTTGAATGTGGTGCCTACACCCCGATTCAATCATGCATTCAAGCAAGTGTTGTGAACGAGTAGAGCGACATCAGCACGACAGTTTCATTGCGGCTTTTTATCGTCAAGCATCATAACAAGGTTTTCCAAGCCACTTCACTTGACAACAGACAAGATTAATCAAACAATCCAAGATATCTACAACGAGACCATCAATGAGAACAAATTTGAGCCATATCACTCAGCGTTAGTAGCAACTGCGAATGTTTGTCTCATGGACTCCAACGTGGAAGACGGGCCGCACCCAGCGCGGGTAATTGAACAGTCAAAACCTTTATCTGCTTGAGCCAAGTTAGCGACTGGCTACTCTTACAACGACGTCGTTCCGAGTTAGGAGTGTGCAAACAAAATAGTGTTAGGAAAACGATGATTTCGCATTCGCAATATGTGGCCTAACCCGTGATTTCTGTGTACCTTAACTTGTTTTCCGATGTCTACGTCGCAACCAAAGATTCTATAACGGATAGTTTTGTTACGTATCCGATGGTATAAAGTAACTCCAGCGATGGTGCGGAGGCAGCGATTGTCGAAGTCTTTTAAACGTCTTATTTATTCATCTCTCGGTGTCCGTACAGTAAAACCGCGCGTACTGTAGCTTTATAGGATCTATTCTTTTGCTTTAGAGATAAACCTGTTTGAAGCCACAGATGGCCCAAGTTACGAAAAGCTGCCTTACCTGAGTAAGCATTTGGGAATGATTCATAGATCGCCAGAGACTAGTGGCGTTGACGTGATATTCGTAGAGAATTTATTACCAATTTTCATTGTGAAAAACACTAAGCAATTGCACAAATACTTTATTCATTTCAAGCGGTATAATCAATAAATTATAATTTAGATATAGCTAAATCGTATCAGTTTTATATGGACAAAATCAGAATACGGGAGAGGCAGCCTCATGGTGTGCAAGTGAACGATGAAAAGTGACAAGAATTTAAGTTTTTGCATGTGAGTTGGTTGATAACATGTAAATCAAATTTCACGTATTACAGCAAAATATAAAAGAAATAAATAAATAAAAAATTTTAATTTGCAAACGGAAATCAGTACACATTATTGCGATTGAAAAAGGAAGCTTGTCAAAACAATATTTATTGATGGTTTACGTATTTTCACCGCAAAATGAGGCAGAAATTTTAAAAGTGGGGAAAAGTAACATCTCTCTTTTCCTTTAGAGAAATATCATATACTTTAATATCATCTACTTGACAATATACGATAATATCATTCAAAAATATCGAATTCCTAATCTGGTCGAAGGAGATTTCACGACTATACAAGGCACTTGCGAATTATCTTTATACGAATAATACCCGTTTGAATGCCGCTGAGATTTATGCAACAAAATTTATATGAAATCATTTTTTTCCAACTCTTTCGTCGAACTTACCTGAATGACTTACCGATTGAATTATAGTTTTCGACGCATCATGTTCACATCGTGGTCCGTAGTAAGGCATGAAACAGCTGCAAAGAAATTAATTGATACTACTGGTTAATAAACAGTAGTACATTTCAAACAAAATTATCAGCGCGATATGAGGTTACATTACCTGCAAATATAGATGGTCGGATCTTGAGGGATGTAGAAACATTCTCCTCCGTTGTAACAGTATTTTTCCTTAGAATTCGGACAGTTTTCATAAACGAGCACTGAAAGACAAAGTGTCATTTTGTTTATCAGAAAGTGATACATTTCTAGTTTTCGTGAAAATTTATCTGTTCACATAAACGTATTTGAAACCAAAAGTGCTCTGTCTTAAGTTCTCGAGACGAATGGATTCGAGCTTCAAAGTTTGGGCTAATAAAAGCAATCGTACAGTGTATAATTGAAGCCAAAATTCCAATCGAATTTGCTGTTAGATACCCATGGCTACATGAGTTAATCTGATCTGAATGTCTCTTCATACAAAATTTTGCTTTCAGCGATTCGCCCTGTACTGCTTGATGGATGTGAGACCTGGCTGCTGAAGTCACAGAATGTACGATCTTTGAAAGTGTTTGACCACTGGTGCTTTAGGATAAACTATACTGTTGGTCCTCGATATACTATCTAACGCTGCCGTTCGGCGACGCGATGGAACGTATTAGCATTCAGTTCAATCCAACGGCGAAGGCAGAATGTTAGCCACGTCCTCTGAAATACAAACTCAGCGCTCAAGAAACCTTACTGTAAACCAGCTTGCACGTGACGTGAGCTCCAAGACGGTCAAGTGGAGACCTGGTTGTCGACTGTGAGGGAGAATGTCGACGCAATGGGATTGCATACCGTCTAAGACGTTCAAAGGTAAGAAGGCGACTAGATCACGATCTGCAACGATCTGGCTTCTGATCGACGCATGATTCGAGAGATCAATGAAGCCAACTAATCCATCTGCGGAGACAGCCGCATAAAAGCATAGCAAGTATGTATGATGCCCGTGGCCACATGATTTAATCTGCTCCGAATTTTTCCGTGTACGGATTTTCACCTACAGAATTTTAAACGAGATATGTGTGTGTATAAACTCGCTTTCATTAATCGCAGGTCAAGGGAATAATCATCAGAAAAATGCGTCAGAAGATTTTTCAAAATTCATTTGTTTTTTAACATATACACATTGTTTTCGAATATTTGTATCACGTACACAACTTATAATAAATTGGAATTCATTTCTGTCGGTAACCTTGTGGAAAGGCGCGTATTAAATCTCACAGAATTATTTTCAATAAATTTTGAGTCACGTGTCATCAATTGAAGAATAATCAACGGCAATCCATTCTAACAGAAGAATAGGAACTTTGACCGAAACATGAGATTGAATAGGTGGAATGAAAACTTCCACATTTCGTTCAAGTTTGTTCCTAGAAACAATCTATCTGCGGAATAATTTTGTCATATACCGCGTGAAATCAAAAGATAAAATTTGAGAAAACAATCAATCCGGTTTACACGTAATTCACGAAGTGTTGGTCTGTGAAACTTTAATACGAGTGGAAGCAATTGAGTTTCAAGTGAATTACAAATATGGCTCCATTAGATGTGGGCTGTCAAACGAATAAACGAATTACAAAAGCGTGAGAGACGCTTTCAAGTGGACACAACACGCTTGAGTAGCTATAAAACGCATTTGGAAATTTGAGTGAATCAGGAATTTAATAAATTGTGTATATTGTGTAAAAATGGAAAAAACTTTTTATTTTTGTATAACTAAGAAAAAATATACACGAAACGTGAATTCGGTGATGGAAATAATGAAAATCATTAGACTGATTAAAGAATTACAAATAAATCAAACCAAAGTTTTAGAAGGAATGCACATGCTATCATGTTTACATGATTCTTATTCAAGCACACTTGCGCAATATATTTTGTTGCTCACATCCCCCGAAATTACACTCCACTACCGGTTTCTGGCTGTTTGCCGTCATCAGGTGGAGGCAGTAAGATTAGGTTTAGTGAGCCTTAAAAAAGTGGATAAATGATAAACAAAGTTATACTTGAATGCCACTGTTACATAGGGTTCGTACAACGAACCACGATGTTCAAACACAGAATCACAGTGATTCGTGGTCAAGCACTCAAGGCGCTTATGGATGACCAAAGTAATGTGTTGCTTACATCCCCGAAATTACATTCCACTACCGGTTTCTGGCTGTTTGCCGTCATCAGGTGGAGACAGTAAGGTGAGACAGTAAGACAGTAAGGTTCAGTGAGCCTTGAAACTGTGGATACGTGGTAAACAAAGTTATACTTAAATGCCACTGTTACATAGGGTTCGTACAACGAACCAGAGTGTTCAAATAGAGAAGCCCGAATTGTTCAATTTTTTAACGGTAACATTACATATTACATTTGCTTAAACATGTTGAGCTTGTAAGCCATTGTTGGATAACTTTGGCCTGACCAATCTTTTCAATCACATGTGCCCACACGCATGCAGATGGGTTAAATCAATCCGAAAATCATCATTTGCGTGGATTTTCAACAACGCCAAGACCGGTTTTGCATTTTTTGCGCTTCTCATGACGAAACAGCACGATCAGGATATGCGTGCTTCGATAGAGTGGAGTGATGGTAAACATATTTGAACTTGGAAGCCACTGTTGAATGAGGTTGGCACGACTAACCTGTTTAATTTTCGTCAACACACAGTGGCTTAATAGTTCACTGCCTACCACTGTTTCACTGTTTCGATATCCTCCGCCTGAGTTCGATATTGCGACAACACCGACTGAGATGGTTTGGCCACATCGTGAGACGCTCGGACGCTGAACAAACCAGGGTGACACATTCGCCGACACCCTGCGCAGAATGGCGTTGTCGTTGCGGAGGACAAGTGAAGACTTGGCTCGCCATCGTGAGAACGGATTTGGGGCTGCCTGGTCTATGATCAATTTACGGATGGCGGACCTGGTTTAGAATGTGCGCGGATCTCGCTTCTGACCACCTAGCGTGGTTGGTTGCAATCCGTGACATCAACGAACCCGACTCATCCTCCAGGAGAAGATAGTCGCACAACAGTGAAAGTAAAAGTAAGTACGCGGATACTGACACATAAACTATGTGTGAAAACTACACGGAACCGGTCGTTTGTTGTGTCATGGAACACCACGCGAATACGCACATTTAGCTAGGGCCACTGCAATTAAACAGTCACAAGTGTTTTATGTGAAATCGGCTGGAGCAGGCTTCTGAGTAACGATCGCAAAGGAAGTGGAATCTTTCACAGGCATCATACTGTTTTTGGGCGCAGAAAGTAGATGGAAAGATGAACAATTCAGTCAATCGAAAACCCATCGATATAGACGATTTCCTACGATACGCCTCGTCGCATCTGAGAAATGTCTTCAGGTCTTTAGCTTCGTTCACTTTCCATATGATACAACACCTGTGTAGCAACAAAAACAGACTTGCCGTGGAGCTACCCAACGCTTCTTAGACACAAGTTATCTGAAGCATTTTGTATCAAGCCAATTGATGAGGATGAAATACCGGTTAGCAAGATCAGAGAGGAATGGGTGAGATACGGTTTGTACACCGTATGCTGGAGGCCTATCAGAAGCAATCAGTAGAATTTTGAAGCGGGTATCCGTACATGTGATATATAAGAGAGCTGATGATGTCATCTATTTTGATGACGAAACGTTCGAAAGCAACTGCGCTAGTTCGGGAAAAATTAACAGCGGCTGCCTAAAACTCATACCAACATTTGTAATGCTTGGCGCTGGTTTAACTCAGCGAGGAGTCCAAGCCAGATACCTAATTCCTCGTTCGATCTGTCATTCTTCCAACTAACCGTATTGAGCTATGTCAAATCAATAACGCAGATACTGCATATCCACACTGCAAGCAATCAAACAATAAAAAGGATCGTTTACGTTCGGGCAACATTTGCTGTCAATCACGAACAAAGTTATAAATATAACATTAAATATTCATGGAGTGCAAATAAGCCAAACAATATTTAGCTGCGCGTGGGTGGTTAGTATAACTGATTGCTTATCACGGTGGGAAACACACAGGGCTCCATAGCGAATGATGAGCAGATTATTGATAGGTTCATTTGGACAATGCTGAACAATTACAAATTTAGTGACTTGTATGGTAGTCAATTTCTGTTTGAAACTATCTATTTCTTAAATTATTGGGATCATATATCAGAAATTAGTACGTCTTCAACTCATATCGATGATAGGGGAATGCTTAAAAAGAATCCTCTCCAAGTCTGAGAAGAGGTTTGAAAACTCATAATTCACGGAGCCTGGCTGTTGTATCGATCAGGATTTTGCCACCGTACACGTAAATCGAACTGCTTTTACTGTCTGCACGTGATGAAGTTAAACATTCAGAAACCGGTTTTATAAGTAGTATAAGTGTAGTGTAGTATAAGTGATGGGGATTCAAGGATTTATGGTTAGAAAGTTAATACTGTACAACGTCAAAGGATTACGGTATGAATGAAAGTGTGAAAATTATAATAGTATCAATGGCATAGAGTCTATCAAATGTAAGGCTCACGAATGACGCTCTTTTGTATGTAGAAGTTCAATATCGCTGTAAACAGCGCCAGGCAAAGAGAATTCATCACATGTTGATGTACGGAATTCCGAAAAATATAGTATATATATAGAGATGTGAACAACATTATAGATTCTTGAAAATTTAGCACTCTCTGTCTAAAATTTGTGCCTTGATCTAATCTTAAAATTATTTTATTATTTACAAGTCAAGATCTCGATTAAATATTGCGCTTATTAGCGCAATAGATTTATGTCTACTTTGAGGAAATTAGATGTTCTCAGATGCAGAATCGACTAATTGTACCGATCAAACGTCTAGTAAAATATTTCAAATTCAATACTCGATATTCTCTCGTAAAGAATTGATCGCAAAACAATCGAGTCTCGCATTTATGCCACCTGCGGGACAGAGCAAAAGTGGTATCATACCGAAAAGGGTGTAGTTGCGAGGCGGCATTGTAACGAGAATTGACAGTAGTTTCACATTAAGAACTCGCCCATAAGTGGCCTAATAAAATTTTCGACAATAAATTTAATTTTGCTAGCAGAAACATTGTGTTGTGTTTTGTATAACATTACATGGGTTACATTTCATTTATCATTATGCGCTTGCTAGCATGGTTTCTGTTAGTATAACGAAGAAATAAGAGGGCATAAAGTCGTCTTGTGTCGATACATTGGTCATCAGTCTATCAATTATTTCTGATTTGCCTGAATCTATTTTCTCATGTAAATTTTGACCTTTGATCTCTTCTGTTTTGAGATACGACACTTTGAATCCACACATTCACGAGCTAGTTACGTAATCTTCATCGTAAGTAATGCATAATAATCCAATGGAGTCAAATCAAACCGATAGGATTCTACTAATCTCGATATTACTTTTCGTGGTAAAATATTCACATTCCTGATAACCCTTCATCCAAAGTATATTTCAGCAAGTTGGCATAACCACACACTAAATTATGGCTCGGATCTTACATTCAGTGCAAACCGCGTACAATCCTTGAGCTGTAAATGAATAAAACACATTTTCTATTGTTTCCACATTTTCGCCAAATTCGATTGTCACTCTTTTGATCGTTTCGCAAATTGAGTTTGGGTTTCCGAGCACATGCAAACACGGATCCTCAATTTCGCTACTAGCTAAAATTGTGTAGAAAAATTACGAACGGAAGCCGCAGAGGTAGGAAAACGTGTTTACTAATTCATTCCATTAAAAAGTGTTAGAATGATACTCTATATTTCACTGAAGAACTAGCTAGATTTCTCTTGAAAGCTGGACTAACGAGGTGAATAACTGATTTCCTGTTTTAAACTCACGGAAAACCTTGTAGTTCACTCAATCGCATTGTAACTAGAAGTTTTGTTTCATGATGGATAGCAGTATCTCGAGTTATGAAAAATCCGCAATTGCATGAATTTTCTTTACACGCACATCCCCCGATCGGTTTGTTGCGGTTTGCACTCATGAGGTAGGGAAAGTCCGATGGGGATTTATATGCCATGAAAGAGCGGATAAATGGTAAACATGATATAACGTTTTAATCCACTGCTAGATAAGGTCGACACGATCAACCTGTTTAATCACATGTGCCCACATGCATTTAGCTTGGTTAAACCTACAGACTTGAAAAAGCAATCCTTAGTTGCATGCAGTTTTATCACCCCCAAACACAACATAATCTTGATTTATATTTCCAATTTGAACTTGAGCTTAGCACTAGAATGGTGATTATTGCTATAAAAGGTCCTTCTAAATAATTCTAGAAAATTCAGGTCTTTAACTTTAAGGATATCCACCTGAATTTAGAATGTATCAACTGATCTGAACAATTAATATCCTAGAATCGAAGTTCATAAGGTTTGCGATCGGTTCTCACAATGAAATCAAGATTTCAACCGGCACGGTTTTGTACTAGTAAATGAAATTGAACATTATTCTATAAATTCTTTTATTAGCCGGACATAGATTTGCAGGAGTTACCGGAGCTTAGATGTTTTGGGGAGACATGCTAGAAATTTGAAGTTATATCAGTGATACAATGGTGCACTATGCACTGCTTAGAAAGATAGAGTACTTAAAAACACAATCTTTTTGAATAACTGTACACATCAGGCTTCAAGCGAAAATTTTTAAAAAAAAAATTGACTGTGTCTGGTGTTAAACAAACCTATTTTCGTGTTCCCATCGAATA
Organism: Atriophallophorus winterbourni; assembly: GCA_013407085.1. Lineage (NCBI taxonomy): Eukaryota > Metazoa > Platyhelminthes > Trematoda > Plagiorchiida > Microphallidae > Atriophallophorus > Atriophallophorus winterbourni. The sequence goes on from JACCGJ010000964.1 coordinate 77,939, forward strand.
CAGATATACTCGAAAACATAAACCCTATATAAGGAAATGTTTACCGTGAAATAACGCAGATATTCTTCATTAAAATAGGCTGTAAAGTTTTGAGAGCGGCTTGGCTATCGCTTGAAGCAGGTAGAATTAAAACCTCAGTAAATTTTCCATCGAGATAAAGCTAAACACGAAAGCCCGAAGAATGTTATCAACCAGATACCGTGATTCAGCCAACCACCATGGCAACGAATTGTCTGGTTTGCTAGATAAAGGCAACTGTGTCAATAGCTTGAGAATGCAAATCTGTAATTTCGATCAATCCTAATAGCAACTTCACAATGCGTTTAAAATCAAATCACAGCGAATATTTTCTTTGTACATTCTGCAATGGGTTTTAGCGATAAAGCGGACTGTCTCTTTTGAGCGCTTTATTCTTATTTTATCAACACTGGGTACAATAATTCAAGTTACCCGAAATTTTAAGTAGTATGTTGTTGATACTATAATTGCTAAATATTAAATAAGACGAATTATTCCTAAAGAAAACATCGTGTTTTTTAAACATGGCAGTTGGAAATTCCAGTGGTTTTTAATCAATGAATAATGTAAACTTTTTGTGTGAAAATGAATTACTTCGCAGAAGAAGTTGAAATCTGCAGGGTATGAGATTTTACGAGATAGAACATGAAAAGTGTTATGGAATACTACCGAATTAACCGAGAACAATTGGGGAGCGATCTTAACGCGATAGAGGCAATGTACAACAAGTCCATTCAAAGTTGATGATGCTAACGACGCTGAGTAATATGGGTCTATCATGTTCGAAATTATTTAGCTTCAACGGACAAATTATAATGTGAATCGGTTAGAACATATAAAATAAACACATAAAATATGGAAACGTGTCAGGTCTGTTAACGACTGTATGGCATTACAACGGGATCTGTGCACCATATTTCGTTGGGGCCAGTCAAAAAAGTTTCCATTCAACCCTGTGAAACGTTAAATGCTGCGGCGTCGAAAATCTCTGCAGCCACGTATCAGCTTGGCAGGCAATATCTCGTCTGGAACACAATAAAAAAGAGCCCGGTATCTGGGTGTCGTTTAACCTCAAGCCCAGATATCATTACCGAACAGTGTACAGTAAAATCTGCCGTATCTTGAGTCTTCTAAAATGGATATTCAGGATTTTCACGCTCGAAAACTTACCCCGGTTAATTAATACGTATGGAATAATACATCTGAGCCTGGGCACCATGGTTGAGGATGGATATCGAACTACTTGACTTGTTTATCATAGTGCGACATAGTTGGTCTCCCGTTACAGAAATTTGCCTTTCAAAGGGAGAATATTAAATCTTACACCCCCTTAAACAATTACCAAAGCCCAATGGCATTACTCGAACACGAAATCCTCAAAAGGCTTTAAGCATTCCGCATTCCCGATTGGATATTTGTCGTAATTTTTTATTGGTAAGAATTTGTTTCAATTTGAACATTTTTCCTGAAGAAACCATACACTCAAAATCTGTTGAGGTTTTGCTTCTAAACTCGATGCGTATATGACGAACCATCAATTTCTGCATAAACTTCCATCTAAAATAGCTCATGTTTTGCGATGTTTGCACTGTTGAGGAAGGAGCAGTACAACAATCAGAATACACTGATGGATAAGTGGTTAAAAAGCATAAACGTTTATGCCACTGCTGGATAAGGCTGGCACGACTAACAGGTACAATCACATGGAGATAAGGATAAACCAATAAAACATTGACATAATATTTCCCATATGATCGGGTTCCTGCTGTTTCTACACATCGGTTGAAGACAATAAGACAAAAGTTGACCCACTTATGAATTGAATCCAAAACTCACGAAGCGAAAATTTCGATTTTTTCGGAATTATGGAGGTATCTATGCTTTACAGACAACCACTTTTGCGTTGGTGAACAACCAACTAAACGACAAAGTCTAGCAGGCGTTTGGCGCACAACCCAACAAAAGCAGATTTTCGCCAGATTTTTCTTACTGACTGATAAATGAAAGTCATAATTTGCGCGTTGATTTCCGCAGCACGATTCCACCATCCAGTAGCCTTGTTGATGTGATTCCCACATAGTCGCAACCTCATGAGAATATATCGAATCCCGGGATGCAAAGGCATACAGTTAAGACGTTCAACTTTCGACCCGAATATCCTGGTTAGAATACCACCGTGGTTTAAGACGCTTAATTAAAAATCTTCCCAATATCTATATGTAAAATGAGTACCTACTATAACCATAGTACAAACTTAGAATTAATTGGTGAATAAGGATGGCACAACCAACCTGTTCAATCACATGCGTTCACACCCCAGTGGATGGGCTTAAACACATGATCACGAACAAAAATACTCTTTTGCATGCATTTCCATCGCACACACACCACTCGACCGGTTTCGTGCTGTTTGCACTCTTGAGGTAAGGCCAGTAGGATCAGTATTCACATGCTTTAAATCAATGAAGAAATTGTAAACTAAATGAGCTTGTAAGCCAACGTTGGATACAGCCTACGAGACCAACCTGTTCAATCACGTGTGTCCAAGCACATGTTTAATGGGGTTAAACTCATAACCCTGACCGAAATATTCACTTACATGCATTTCCATCACACACCCCACGACCGGTTTCGTGCTGTTTGCACTCATTGGGTAGGGACAGTAAGATCAGGATCCGCATGCGATTGAAGCAGTGGAAGAATGGTAAACCAGTTGCGCTGGTAAGCCACTGTTTGAGGAGGTTGGCATGACCAACCTGCTTGATCCCATGTAATCACATAAATGTGAATGGGTTCGAATTACGAATTTTTTATTTACTCACATTCCCATCACACCACTCACAACCGGCTTCGTGTTGCTTGCATGCAAATACATTTTCTTGATGAATGCAAACAGGGTACCAACTATATTTGGAAATATCTGCGACATCCCAGCACACGGAATGTTGGATGAATTCAAATTTTTTTGAAGCGATTTGTGCCAAAAGATCTACACCGGCCCAATGGACCACCAGGTCACAACAAGGAGCAGAAATCGATTGAATTCCAGGCATCTATGGTAGATATTAATGACTACTCATCCGTGCCAAGCCCATCGAATTATAAACAAAGTTAATCACGACGGCCCATAATGGAAGCACTGGACTCGAGTTTCGCTCTTATTTGAGCTCATCAGCATTGCATATCCTCCGCTTCGGGGGTGGGATTCGAACCCCCGACCATCACAATTGTAGTCCCACGACTTAACGACCCGGGCAACCGTCCACCGTTAGACGGATCGCAATTAAACGTTTATGAACTGTTCTCCAGATTGGCACATTTGAGCAGCTTTGTTTGCCCGACCAGTTCAGAAGGAGCCAGCAATATCTATTGTGGTCGCCCAACCGAACAGATCTCCGTGTCAGGTCTTCCCATCGGATACAGTGTAAGCTAACACCGATTAGATCTGATGGGCATTGTCCTTTAAGCGATGTTAGAGGAATATATTGTTTATATTAGTAGTAGATGTATGGTAGATGTATTTGATGGGAATTTGTCGAATCGATTGCTGTTTTATGCCATTCATATCCAGTGAATAAGTGGTTTGTAATGTTGCGGTATAACTTCAAATTAACTTTGGGGTAGTTTTTGGTTATCGGTTACAGGAGGCATGTGCTTTTTGGTTATCACAGTGTCAGCCATTCCATTCGATTAAGGTGAGCTAATAATAACACGCCAAAATGCGTAATGACAAACAGCTTTTATATTCGCTTTGAACCACACTTCATCGGAAGACGACTTGGTGTGCGTTGACCAAGAAGTTTCCGTGTAGTTGCCCGGACAGGCCGTTAGACCACCCGTGAGGTGAGACACGTCTCCTGTTGAAGTCGGGTGAGTTTAAACTGTGTAGGTGTTTTTTCTAATACAAGTTAGACATCGTACGCGGCCACCGATAGGTGCGAAACTCTCTCGCTACACTGCCTTGTGGATGACAACGCTTTGTACCCCCTTCTCGCTTTGTACATCTCATTGTTTATGTAGAACGGCACTATATCTGTATCAGATTGTGCAAATATAATAATAATAATAAATAATCCAGGTCTTTCATTTGTTTAGTGAGAATCGGCCGAATGCCGGAATTATTGCCTAATCTAGCTGCCCAGTGCATGGAAATAAGAAAGGCTATAGACGATGAACCTAGCATTGGATTGCTTTCTTGAAGGAGCTGTCAGCTTGTCGTTCAAAATAACCTGGCGTGATGGATCTCGGTATATGGGTGATACTGATGATTTTTTGGTGTATTCCATAATTTCACAAACATTTCATATCATCTTTCAGTCAACGATGCTTCAAGTTTTCTTAAATTCAACAAAGACCAAGTAGAGTGTCGATTGATATTCAATAGACTGTCCAAGGATAATGCTCCGAGCAACGATTAGATCTTTGTATGAACTGTCTGGCCTAAAGTCTGCCTTTCTGATTCCTCGATATTTTAACCCCCTCTTTCAGTCTCTTTCGTATGATTCCGATTAAAAACCTCGCTAGTGATAGACTGCACTTTTACCTTTGCCAGACGATGTACAGAGAAATAGTTCATTTGTTTACCACTTCTCACAGAACCTAATCTTGGTGTCTCCACTTGATGTTGGCAAACAGCCAAAAACCGGCTGTGATGTGTCAGTGCTGGGGATGTGAGCACTAGAACACTTTAGCCATTTTGAGCGTCTGATGCGATTGGCCAAGAACCATTTTGTGATTCTTTATTCAAACACCGTGGCTCGTTGTACGAGGCCTATTTAACAGTGCCTTCAAACTTTTACTTAAATTATCATATCACGACTGTTTTAAGACACACTGAACATAATCCTACTGTATTCCCGGATGACGGCAAACAGCCGGATGCCGGTGGTGTTTTGTATGCATCGTGATGTGCGAAATATTCTACATTTACTCCGAAAATTTAGTTGGAGAGGATGCAGCATCTCTACTGCTGTTACCACGGCTGCCGGTATAGCCCCTAGTTGGATGATCCCAGCACCTGGCGAAAGTCGACATCTTTTCAGTATACCACTTAGCAGCCGAGGAATTCTCCATTAATTTTCTGTTATCGTCAGCACCCAAGTTTAAAAACAACTTGAGAAACTGGTTTTAAAGAAAATGGATAAATGTATACAGTACAATCAACCAAATTTGACGGAATAAAACTAGCTCTATCTTTCAAACAAGCAAATTCACATTCTCGTATCAAGTTACAAATTATGCTTGACATCAAAATTTGCGATTGAATTTACATAAACAGTGAGATATTTCAGAGAGAATGCCATAAATGTTGATGTTTCAAGTTTCTTTGGTAATTGCAGCGTACGTTAAAAATACCAAATATAATATTAAAGAAGTACTACTACTAAAAATATATAGTAATAAATAAAAGGTTCCGCTGATTAATATTTAAATAATTCGCATTTTATAGAAAAATGCAGCTAATATTCCGAAATTTTTGCATCAATTCAGAATATCACAAATAGAATTATTTTGCCAGTGGATAAATCATTTCATTTATCCGAAGAAATGTTTCAAGTTCTTTCGAAATTCATGTACGAAAAAACCACTGCCTCATTTTAACGGGAATATCTTTTAAAACGGAAACGGAATATGCGTTTTAGGTTGCGAATTCGTGAGAACGGCTGTCTGAATGAGCATTGAATGAATTTGTTCAGTGTTTTTTCCATTCAACAGTGGCTGAAAAATGTCGGTGCTCAAAAACGATATGTTTGATTTATATGAGACAGCTTCGCGTTAACCTCACGACATATTGTCGACAGTGATCCGCACGAACAAACAAAATATTCTGGTTGATAGTGTGAGAGAAACGGTGACACGCAATTCGCCTGTTGTCAAAAACGAGTACTCAATTTGCTCTAAAACGATCAAATTTCCTTCCCGTTCGGTTATGTTTACGCGGAACTCTCAATATTCGTTATTCGCCATTTCATCAAAGCGTATTATGGTCACGTTTTACAAATGAGGTCGATTGAGTGATGAAGAAAAGGAATAGATGGTAAGTTCTACTCAAGTTTAGTATAGTTGCAATTGATTAACGTGTTCGGGCTGTTTGCCTTCATCATTTGACTTTAACAACTTATCGTTTCTAAGGAACTCAGTCACGATGGCGAACATTTCCAATTTTATATATCCCTGCCAAAAGAACAAAACTTGATCAATCTTCAAAAATATATTAGAACTATTTCACCCCAGGTATACGAGAGGTTGATAAAGCTGGCAAGATTCGGATACAGGGTAGTGAATTTGAGAATTTCGATTTCACTATTTTGTGACTATTAGTTAATGCTGCTTTCGACTACTTTTGAAAGAAAAAAGATAGTCTATTTGATAGCACAGGATGTACAAATGCTGTACAAATGGTTTTCGTCATGCCTGGTTAATTGTTGTTGAACGTTTCATAAGCAAGCTAGATGACATACTCGGAAAAGCTTCCTTCGAATCAAACTATGGTATTGCTCACATACCCGTCACTCAAAGCACCACAATACTTTGTATGTTTCTAAGCTTCTTGAGCGCTTGACCAAGAATCATTGTGAAATTCTGTATTTGAACATTGTGCTTCGTTGTACAAACCCCATTAAACAGCGGTTTCCAAGTGTAACTTTGTTCTTTCAAATCGTCCCACTTACTACACTGGAGTAGGCTTGCGATGGTAAATTCCACGTCCATTGTGTTGTTCCCACATGCTTCGATGGCAATGGTTAACACACATCAACACCTTCACTCCCGCATTTCACATCCTTTTTTCGATTGTGTCCTAATTGAGAGCTGAGGTCAATTTGTGCAATACGAACACCGATTGGTCAGACGCGTTTATGGAGCATGAAAAAATGGTACTGCTGATTATGTCATCTCGTCTGATGACTCAACGCCCAACATCAATGACGCATGATGGGTGAACACCATCGGAACACCGTAGTTTATCCGATTCCTACGACGCTGAACATATACGAAGTAAACCTTAGAGCAACTTATATATGGACCCGTAGCAACACGTTCGATCTTTGACTGGAACCATTCCAGGAAAAGTAATAAAAGTCAATTTTATAAGGTCGAAAGATACGTATGGACATTTTTATTGAGCTTTAAATTCCGCAAAGAGTATCTGTTTGACCTCATTTCGCAGTGATGGCCAAGTTTATTCGCTAAATCAAAAATTGTAGTCCATTACTTTAACCAGATAATATTTAGCTTTATGTACTGGCGGTTTTTTAAGATCTGCGTCAAGCTTAGGGCAAGAGATTCATTTTACGAGATGATCACACCGCAATCGAAGAGAACAGTTGTGATCATATCGTTTTTTCCAGCTATTTTCACAACACAAAGGGTGTTTTTACGAAAGGGCTTACTCTCCTATATGCATTAGAGTAATAAACAGTAGAAAGATTTGAAATGTCAACAAACATAATACCATGTAGAGTCGATTCGCAAGGAAAGTCTATTAATCTGTTCTCTTCAGGATCATGATGGCAGTCCATGTAACTGAGCTTACTCCTCATAAACGCTGCTCATAATAAGGCTTTTCATTTCATCCATGTATATCTTAGTTCGTTACAAGCTTATGACCGCCAAGTAAAGATTGCTACTTTTGATTTTATTGTTCTTGAAGTGCATTTATACTTTTCTGTATTTTACAAATCAATGCTAGTAAAGTAGGATGCAATCTGTATGCTTAACAATATATTTGATGGGACCTCCATTTTAGATTGTTTTAATTGGGATTACGGTGATACAAATTCGTATGCTTTTTATCCAGAAAAGAATAAATTTTAACAATAAAAGTAGCACTCACTATCAATCAGTTCACTTGTAACTTCATGTATGCATGTCCTAAATCAGCCGACGTACGACGCTGTGAGCATCACGCGGCATGCAGATATGGTCGAACAATCATTGGGGCTCTTCAGCGACCTTGAAATCAAACCACGTCACGTGATTGGCTCCCGGTAAATCTTAATTCTGATTGGAAAATTGGCATACATATTGCATCCGAAAGTAAATAAAATCGGTAAACTATGCGTGAGCAGCATGAAAGCTGCTTCTAAAGGCGTTTTAGCAATTATGTGATTCGAATCCTAATTTAGCCTCAGTCTGTTCAAAGGGAAGGGAAATTATTTAGCTACTGTCTGATCTTGGGGCTGGGTGAGAATGTTTTAGCAAGTAAGAAAAACAGGTGTAGGCATAATAACTCGGATATACCATGGTAACATTACAATCAGCTCCATAAAACCATAGAATAAACACATCATCAAATTGAAGTTGAATGATTTCTTCCATTAAATTTTTATGTGAAACTTTAGCCCTACTTGTAGGAATTATTTCCAATTGATATAATTCCTTAATAATTCCAAAAAGTAAGTTTATTTTCATAAACGTTTTCCATCATGATGCCGTGTGTTGTTTTGTTTAAATCAACTAAACACACACTTGCGCTACCTACAGCGTGAACGTCTGAAAACTTGCCTGGTTTCGAACCACTAATTAATAGTTTCAGATTACTGACCTAGAATATTTCTTCCATTTTCGGTAATACACTGCTTGTCCCATCTACGACGAGCAATTATCCTGCTGAAGAAATAACTGGTCAAATTCATTGTTAGCAGTAATCCGAGTGGACAACACAAGGGTTTCGTAAGTCTGTTGTTACAGTGTATTCTCTTGCATAAATATAATTATATATATTTATACATAATTTCATACACTTACATTAATTAGCAACACTTATAACGATTCTTATTAACGTCACCCTCGGCTTATCCGCTACAAACTGGTGAGCCCGTTTTTCAAATTTTTTTTACCTGCATTTTATATTCATTATGTCGTCAGGCGACGAAGCCGCTATCAACTCTAACGTCAGATTGCCACCTTTCGGGTTGTCAAACCCGAGAGTGTGGTTTGTTTTGGTCGAAGCTCAGTTCGAGAGCTATCGCATCAAATCACAGGACATGAAGTTCGCAAAGGTCACCGCCAACCTTCCTACGGAGGTTGCAAACGAAGTGATCGATGTCCTGGATCCAAAACCGGTAGACCACCCCTACGACAAATTGAAAGCTGCCATTCTACAACGTTTCGGCACGTCTAATGCAACTCGCATGCAACAACTTCTCCAGATAACGGAGTTGGGCGATCGAAAACCTTCGCAACTGTTGCGGCATATGCGCACGCTCGCTGGCGGCAACAATGTCCGTGACGATGTGCTAATGCACTTTTGGATCAAGTGCCTGCCTGCACACACGAGGTCTTTCGTAGCCATACAAGAAAGCGACACATCGCTGGAGAAATTAGCACTCGCCGCCGACAAGGTACATGAGTGCCAAACAAGCAACGCCCAAGTGCATGTGGTGACCGAAGACACGCCACAAAACCGCAACGGACCAACGTTTCGCTCGAATCGAGGACGCAATCGAACGTATTGCACTGTCAATACAGACGACGTATCAACAGCGTAAACCTCAACAGCAAAAACGTCGTCCCCAAAACAACCGCGCCAACGCTTCGCGCCAGGCTGTCAACACAGGTTTCTGCAAGTACCATAAACAGTTTGGTGCTGACGCCAGGCACTGTGTGCAGCCCTGTTCCTTCCCCAACGCCAGTCACGCTAAGGCGGGAAAAGAGCAGGCCAGCCAGTAATCGCGACGGCTGCAGCTGGCCACACCGTAAGTCGCTTATTCTACATTGATGATTCTCCAACAGGTCTACGTTTCCTAATTGACACAGGAGCGGAGGTGAGTGTCATCCCACCTCATAGTGCAAGCACCCGCATGGAACCAACTGGCGTCAATCTACAAGCGGCTAACGGCACACGCATCAAAACGTATGGCCAGCGTCTCCTCCTGCCAAACCTCGGTTTGGGCAGAAATCTCCCATGGACATTTATCGTCTCCGACGTTCGTCAGCCGATCATCGGAGCCGACCTTTTAACAGATTTCGGGCTAATAGTCGACGTTCAGCGCAAACAACTGTTAGACAACAAATCCGCAGTACGCGTCACAGGAAAAGCGACATCGATCAATTCGATCGGACTGAAACTCGCTCTACCAGACGACAAGTTTGCAATGCTGCTTCAAGACTACCCGGCTATCAGCCAGCCATCGCGCTGCACGCCAGACATCCAACATGGGATCGCACACCACATCCTCCCGACCGGCCCGCCGACGAACGCACGACCGCGACGATTGTCCCCTGACAAGCTCACCGCTGCCAAAGCGGAGTTCGAGCAACTGCTACAACTTGGGATAATTAGACCCTCTAATAGCCCATGGTCATCGCCTCTACATATGGTTTTAAAAAAATCAGGCGACTGGAGTCCATGTGGTGACTACAGAGGTCTCAACAAGCTCACAGTGCCTGATAGGTATCCCATACCTCACATCCAGGATTTCTCCCTGAGCGCCTGCGGCAAGAAGATTTTTTCCAAAATCGACCTTGTTCGCGCCTATCATCAAATCCCAGTAGCAGACGTCGACGTTCCGAAGACTGCTGTCACTACACCTTTCGGTCTCTACGAATTCCTTCGCATGCCGTTTGGACTCAGACACGCCGCTCAAACTTTCCAGCGCTTCATCGATCAAGTCATGCGAGGTCTACCATTCACCTTCACGTACATCGATGATATTCTTGTCGCTAGTGAAAGCCACGAGCAGCATATAGATCACCTTCGACTGGTTTTCCAACGTCTTCAGGAATACAACGTCGTAATCAACCCGGCCAAATGCCAATTCGGCCGACCAGCCCTAGAAATTCTTGGACACACAATCGATTCGCGTGGAATCACTGCCATTCCGCAGAAAATATCGGCGATTGAAGACTACCCAACTCCAACGTCTCTTCGCCAGCTACGTCGATTCCTTGGATTCATTAACTTCTACGGCAGATTCATACCAAAATGCGCGGACAAATGCAGACCGTTAACTGATCTTTTGCGGGGAAATCCAAAGAAGTTCAACATGACAACGGAAACTATCGCCGCGTTCCAATCAGTCAAAGCATCTCTCAGCACGCTCACTTCGCTGGCTCATCTCTCCACGGACAGCAGAGTGAAGCTCGTGCTCAAAACAGACGCTTCTCAAGTTGCTGTTGGTGCCGTTCTACAACAAGTCATTGACGATGAGTGCGCACCACTCTCCTTCTTTTCACGAAAGCTGCAACCGGCTCAAACCAGGTATTCTACCTTCAGCCGAGAACTACTTGCGATGTACCTAGCAGTAAAGCACTTTCGACACATCCTGGAAGGACGTCAATTCACCATCTACACGGACCACAAGCCCTTGATCCACGCCTTCAGCGCTGCCGCCGACCGCTACTCGCATCGGGAAACTCGCCACTTGGACTACCTCGCACAGTTCACCACTGACGTAAGGTACATCGAGGGACCCAGCAACGTCGAGGCAGATGCTCTATCACGCGCATCTATTTCCCAGATCGCGAAGATTGACTTAGAGGAAATCGCCGCCCTGCAAGAGGACGACCCGGAATTTTCAAAAATCACTTCTGAAGCTTCCCTGCAGTTTGCTCTCTTACCAGTGCCAGGCAGTCGAATACGTATCCATTGTGATACATCGACAGGAAATCCACGTCCCTTCGTACCAAAGGATTACAGACGACGGATTTTCGAGCACCTGCACGGAATATCCCACCCGAGCAAACGCGCAACCACGAAACTCATCACAGACCGCTATGTTTGGCATGGCATGCGGAACGACATTCGTTGTTGGGCACAACAGTGTCTTGCCTGCCAACGTAGTAAGGTACATCGCAATACCCGCTCTATCCCTGGAAAATTCCC
>JACCGJ010000965.1:0-32352 GCA_013407085.1 Atriophallophorus winterbourni
AAGGCCAACAACAACACATTCCATATACTTTGTCATTCTATGGTTATTGTTAAGCTTATTGCTTTTTCTACCATAAAACTTTATGAGTTCTGAGTTTATATGCTCAAATTTGGTCCCAATGCATTTACCAATCGGTTAAGTAATGTTTTGCAAAAACTGATATTACATATTACAAAAAGGTGTTCAATAAGGCCTAAATTGATAGATTTATTTATACATGAGATATGGGTACAAGACTCACAACAATATACCTTTGGACGTGTGGTGAAAAATAATGGTCCTAAAAGGCTACCAAAAATCGTTAATCAAACGCAGAAGAATATTTTCTATGTAGTGATCAAGTGAGCTCTTATAAACTTCAATGGTATCGAATAACACCGCATGTGATGGTAAACTCGAGCTGTGAAGGTATTTTCGATAACAAATACCTGAGATATTAATTATTGAGTCTTTGAAATTTTATATAACAGAACCAGATCACCGAAAATACGTCTCAAAGTGAACTCTATAGGATCCACCTTCTCCAGCCGTTGACCGTACGGCAAATTTCTGAGACTGGAACTTGGTGAATCAACATGATAACGAATGCAGTAACCCTTGAAGGGCCATGGTGCCCATGGTAGGATTCTGTACTCTGTCGTGGGGTGCAGGTTTGCACACGTGACTAACTAAAAGGGCGTCCGTGTAAGAGCCAAAAAATGGTCCGCAGAATCATTAGCATCTTGTCTTCATACTATTACTAACCCATGCTACAAGGTCAACAATTTTAACGTGCTGGTGTAGATTGCGACTTCACAGCAGTTCATTCTGTTATGTTAATGATGTGCTTCTTATTTAGTACATTCATCGATCCTAGCTGAGCTGAAGGTGAAAATTCTAAAGCAATGACCTCACATGATGAACAAGTGAATTTTACCCGGTTGCTCGACGGTTATGATCTGGAATACGCAAGTGAAAAACCTGACATTAAAGTTTGTTATATTTCGCAATAGTCAACATTGACCGATAAAAGCCAACAACAACAGCAACAAGTAATTGCCGAAAGAAACAAATTCAATAAACCCGTACATATGCAATAAATAATTCCTTAAAACGGGGATCGGCTGCAATCGTGTGCAAGGTTTCATGTCGATAGTACGAAAGTCCATAGTGGTAATTTTAGGCGTAAAGCTAAAATGATTTTAGGCTGTCCGTATTCAGATGGTAGCGGTAATATAACCAGGTCTACGTCCCTGGGATCAGAGGAAAAACGGAATGAAATATTGATAATTGATCCCACACGTCATAAAGATTGCCAATGCCAACTGTGCTCGTGAACACCGTGAAACACCAATCTCAAACAACCCACTTCATCAATTCTAAGAATGAGCAAAACCGTTATTTTAGTAATACAATAAATACTGTCCGTTCACAAGAACTCTTGTTGTTCAATTCATTCTGAATGCTTGGAAGAGATCGGAAACGGACGAAAATTCTTGTAGCTCTGTTAGTGGATGTCGATTATTGGGCGAACAACCAATAATGAATATCACTTTCAAACAAAGATAGATTTGAAAGCAACTGTTGTTTAGGGTTCGTACAACGAACCACGATGTTCAAACACAGAATAGTATAGGTATTCCTGATCGAGCGCTCGAGACGCTGTTGGATGACCAAAGGTGTTGCGGTGTTGGTGTGAATATAGCGGGGATATGAGCAACACAATACTTTAATTATCGGGGTCGTTTATATCACTGGCAATTCAGCAATTGCCGAAAAGTAAGTAAGTAAATTGAATCCTCGATTAATTTTCCACACTATACAAACACACAACTGCGGTAAATCCTAAACAGCATAAATTTGCCCCGTTTACTTTAAAAGTTTCTGCTCGAGATAGGATATTATACTTATTCGAATCCTTGAGGTCACTCCGTATCGGTGGTTGGGTTAAATCGTGTAAATTTAGTTTTAACATTCGCTCTATGCAAGGCAAATTTCTGTAACGTGAGACCAACTTTGTCGCAAGACGATAAATCCAGTCAAGTAGTTCGATATTTTTCCTCAGTCATGGTGCCCAGGCTTCAAGATTCAAGATTCAAGATTCAAGAATTTATGGTATAAAAAGCTCGTAGCTGTACAACACCACAGGATATTCGTATAAGGACAATAAATATATATACAAAAAAAGATTGATTCTTCAGGAAGATCGACAGTTTTGTAGTTGCAAAAAAAATGCCATGTATTGTGTCGGTATGATGGGTAAAAAAAATATTCGTTTGAAAAAAAATCATGTTATATATACGGGATGTAGGGTGGAATTACTACGCATAAATATATCCAATTTGTTCCTGAAAATCCTTTCACTAGATGATTGGACAACATCTGACGGTAGGGAGTTCCATAAGAAACAAACGCGCACCGAATAGAAGAACCGACGGCAGTTCCGGTGGGAATGTGGAATATCAAATGCAAATGGGTGAGTACGTTTGGCATGGCTTGACCGGAGGCGAAATAGATGCCTCAGAGGGTGCGCCTTGGAGTTCATTATTTTGTAGGTTAGTATTAGATCGAATAGAACCCTTCTGCGAAGCAGTGTATCCAAATTAAGCTGCTCAAGTCGATTCTCATATGGTAGGTTGCGGAGGCAGCCAACCATTTTAGTTGCTCTGTGATAAATCCTCTCGAGCAGCTTGATGTCCTTTTGTAGCCACGGTGCCCAAGCTTGCACTGAGTAATCCATCACCGGGTTAATATACGTATTTATGAGCATGGAGAATGATTCCCGGAAAATATGTCCGAAAATACGCCGAAGCATACCTAGCATGCGGCTAGCTCGGTTGTACACTGCTTCGCATTGCATGCTAAACTTCAGACTTCCACTAATCCATATGCCGAGGTCTTTTTCTTTGGTTGTCCATTCTAGTTGATTTGGTCCAAGGTTGTATGAGAATGGAAAATCTTTGCCTATTTTCAACATTTTACACTTTCGGAAGTTGAATGGAAGTTTATTTCTTCGATGGAATATTCCATAACAGGGCGTACATACGTATTAATTAACCGGGTTAAGATTCGGGCGTGAAAATCCTGAATATCCTTTTTAGAAGGCTCAAGATACGACAGGATTAATTGTCCACTGTTCGGCAATGATGTCCATGCTTAAGGTTAAACGACACCCAGATACCGAGATCATTTTTCTGCGATGGTCCAGACGAGATCTTGCCTGCAAAGCTGATACGTGTGATGCAGAAAGTTTCAAAGCCGCAGCATTTTACATTTCGCTGGGTTAAATGGTAACTCAGTTGTCTGGGACCAAAGAAATAAGGTGCACAGATCCCGCTGTAATGTCATACAGACATTAACAGACCAGACACGTTTCCATATTTTAATTTTTTATCGGCAAACGGTTTCAAATTGCATCCAATATCCACTAATATATCGTTCATATACACCAAGAATAGAAAAGATCCAAGCACCGAGTCTTGCATAACTCCACTTTTGACGTCTATTCCTCTAGAGAAAGTGCTGCCAACGCGAAATTGTAGGTGTCTATCAGCAAGGTAGTCCCTTATCCAATTCAGCAATATTCCCGTTATTCCATAGGCTTCCAACTTTTTATTAGAATGCCATGGTTGAATCTATTGAAAGCTTTGGAAATGTTGATGTAGCAAGCATGTAGAGCCTCACCTTCGTCTAGTGCCTTGGTCCAATCCTCGAACCTTGTAAGGTTTGATAAACAACAACAATTTATTCGAAAACCGTGTTGGGCTGCGGTCAAAATATTTTGGGTTTCAAAATGTTTTCCGATGCGCGCAGACACAATGCGTTCCATAAATTTAGAGATCATTGGAAGTAGCGTTACCGGTCTATAGTATGCTGAGTCTGAATGGCTACCGCCTTTATCAATAGGAGTTATCGTCCCTGCTTTCGATTGCGGTGGTATTTTTCATTCATGTAGGCTCAGATTGAATAAGAGCGTGAGAGAAGCAGTCAAAGCAATGCGACGCTGCGAAGTATGGCGATGGTAATTTTGTCTACGCCGGGGGCCTTCTTTTCGTTAAGTTGACAAATTTCCCACCCAACCATATATTCATTGACAGTCATTTCACTCAATAATTCCGAATGTGGCGAATTTGGTCAAACTTGATATGGGATAACATTTCTTAGTTCTACTCCCGATAACAAACTGGTAGTTTTGGTTGCATTTGTGTGGTATAAAACTCGAGTTTTCGTCTATCTTCAAATTCAAATAATTTAGAAATGTATTGAAATATAAGTCAGAATCCATGAAATCAAACTATTGAGTGCATGCATTCTGAAGACTGTTATTTAAGGATGAAATTGTATTTTCCTGAAGAATTTTGTCAGTTCGCTCAATCGTTCGGCACTACATACATAATCAAAGACAAGCACCGCATGGTCCCTTTTTCCCATTGGTGCCAGGTATTATATATCCACTACCGCGGTTGCTTCAGGCATTAAGACAAGGTCAAAGGTTGAAGCTTGGTCAAGACCCCGTCTACGAGTTGGCTGGTCAACGTGGTTATCCAGTGAAGCAATTTCTATAACCTCTTGGAATTCAATCGAACGCAGGGAGTGTTAACATCTTAAAAACATATGCGGGAGATTAAAATCACCCATGATCCGCAATTGAGTAGTCTAGAAACTTGTGATGTATTGCAAGGATTCGATTAGTTTATCATTAAATGAGATTTCGGATGGTGGCGAGCGGTAAATGATGCCGATCGTACATTCGTCTCCATTCACTAGATTTACTGAACACCACATCGTATCAGGAAGGCTGAGCTCAGGATGATCGATTCCGTTACACTGCGCTAAACACTGAGCATTCGTATATATGCACTTGATCTTATTTATCTTACAAAATGTATGGTCGAGTAATGTAGCCGTTGTTCCGACTCGCGATGACTCGGACAATTTTCGTTCTTTTGAGTAAAATTTTGACTGTCAGTAACAAAATTGTAATCAGGCTGTGACTGCGATGGTTCTCTGGGTGTTAGTGAGGGAACACGCTTGGGGACGCTTAGTCTTACATCTGGTGGAAGTTTTGCATGGTACGATTTCCAGTTGGTATTGATAGCGATAGCTATGTCGGTCGTTAGAAAAGTGATCATCAGAGTATTGGGCACATTGCCTTTGTGATTGAAGGATCTAGGTAGTCTGAAATTGTCTACAACAATTGAATCACGAGATTCAATGTCATCGGCACTGTGTAAACATGGCTTCAAATCATGATTCTTCGATTCCGAAGCTGGTAATGCATCAACATTTTCAGAGACACCAAGGAATATTAAACTACGTGAAGTAGACTTGTCTTGACAAGTGGATTCACCTTTTTTCCCACCAGGGTATGTCGGCTTGGATTCGGCAAGTCAAACCGGGACAAGAACTGAGTAGAGACGCATTGAGGATGACTTCTTCCATATCACATTTTGTTCGCAATGTCATCCTCAATAGGCGCTGCCGGTCTACGTGTGGGAAGCTTTTATGCCGAGTAAAGCGTGTGATAGAAGTAGGTAATAAAGCTTTCAAGCCCATGTGTGTACAGAGCTTAGTCCATTCCTTGAGTTGCCTTGCTGAAAAAACTTTATCTGTCGACACCGATACATTTGTGCAGATTACACTGAGAGTAATAGTGTTGCGGTTTTTGGGTTTCTCGGATCTGCCAACGGCATGGAGTCCTGGCTAAAGTGTTCACCATTTCATGAGATGAGGACCACGGTAAGCAGGGCTCACTAGGTCCATCTTTATTACACCCGGATAAGCAGTCGCCATATTCAGTTAAGGGAGCACTTTTTGGCGTATTTTTCTCATCCTTTTTGCCGCCTTGAGCAACATCTATTTCGGGGTGAACTGCGTTGGCAATTGTATCTACCAAAAGCGGTTGAAGTGTTTCCTAAAGTTTACGATAACATTTTTTCAAAATCTCTATTCGATAATCCAGCTTTGCCTCATGAGGAGGATTTGTGGGTGTAACGCTAGGCTGTTTACTTCGACATGCACTACACACGCAGCAAACGCCGAGGAAATCAACGTTGTTAATAAACGATGCAACTTCCTGCGTTAGGGCTTTATCACATTTGGTATGTACTTTGCCCAAGCAGCCAAAACGCTTAACTACATGAGATCTAGCACGTACCCCTTTGTTGCACATTTGACACGGCCTCTCTGCCTGGGACATCGAGGTCATCCTTCGTGTCATTGTTACAATCCAGTGAGTGATGAGTCGTGCACATGGCGATGAAGTTGTTTATCGAACGATAGCTACCGGTGTAGTGAATGCGTTGGATCTGACTCACGCGATCCAAGCGTTAAAATGCGAACGAGTTTGAATAAAAGTGACGCGGTTCAACGAGTTTCGACCTGACAGTTGAAAACACTATCAGTCGATTCGAAATGATGTGATCTTCTCAACAATATTCGATTAGGAACAATATTCTCAATTCCCAGGGATATTGCACGCTTAGATAATTTTGGGTAAAAACTAGTTGCTACCTAAAGTTAGAATTCCTAGTCAACTGAAGTTATGAGTGGCACTAAACACATTAGGTACCAAACGTCGGGGAGCAATTTACAACCCAACGATTAATTTTGAACATACTGGACACCTTTGGTAAATTGAGCATATTTATGTCGATCTATATTCAATGTCGTGTACTTTTGGTATCTACAGTGGTTCTTATATGGTCTGCTTACGGAGCCTGGTTTCACGAAATACGTGGTATCTAGGCCCATCCAGATTAATCAATACTTCCGACACACCCACAGGCTTAGTGCCAACTCTGAGTCAGCGCAGTCGCGTACCTGGTATATTGTTGAATTTCGTACGATGTGAACTAAAGCTGAAAATTTGCTTCGACGAATTAAAATACTTTTGTCAAATTCTGCATTATTCAGTAATTCAGAAATACTTTCGAAGAAACTGCTCACCTACGGAGTACAGAATAAACTCCATGCATGGGGATTAGAGAATGGTTAGCATCCCGTGAGATGTACATGAGAGTCAAAAATGAACTATCCGAGTCGATTAAAGTTGCCCGTGGTATTCCAAAAGAATTAATCCTTTTGTTTTTATTATATATGAACGACTTGCCTACTCGATGATGACTCAAAGCTTTGGCGCAAGATAAACTCCACAGCCGGTACGCAGAAGCTGCAACGAGATCTCGAAATGATTTACACCTGTTCCCTAGACAACGAAATAAGATTGAATGCTTCGAAATGCAGCCTAATGTCACTCGACAGCAAGTTGAGCAGAGAATATTATCTAGGTCGCATGATATTAAACGCGACTCCTCCGAAAATCATCTAGGGGTGATTATCCAGTCTGAATTTGGAAGCTCAATGCAATGTCGACTTGCTGCCAGCAAAGCTGAAAGCAACTTGGATTTCCTTAGAAGAGTCCTAGATTCGTTTGACGCCAACATTATCTGCAAATTGATTAGCGGCATGGGAACCTTGTGTGAAAAAAGATACTCAGCTATTGGAAACTCCACAGCGCAAAGCGGCAAAACTCGATGCAGTCGTTTGTTTCTTCTTTCCCATAACGCACATCTGCGTGGTCACCAATCTAATCTTTAACACCAGCATAGCAGGTTGAACGGCCGCAAATATGCATTTTCCGTTCGCAATGTGCAATTGTGGAACAGTTTATCTACTCATGTGGTACAATCTGGAACCATTGAAGTTTTCAAGAAACCACTAGATGCCCATATGGACAAGTATGTTTTTCACGTTTGACAATAATCTCTAACAATATTTTGTTATTTTTTACCAACCGTCCCGATGTACATTTTTGTGGGTCTTGTAAATCTGAACAATCTCAGACTCGGAGCTTTTGCGCACGAAATGAATGACAAATTAAACGTTTTTCTGTTATCTTTTTTTCGGTTATCTTAATAGATTCTACACAGAAACGACTAGCTTCGAAACACAGCTTACTGAGGAGAAAACATTGATACAAAGTTGAGTGAACACCCACTGTGATCGTGTGGCATCGGTGTTTCGGCAACACGCAGTTACACCGTCTCATTAATCGTGCCGGTAAATGGGAGTCATCATTGTGCTGGAATTTGCTGATTGATTCACCTGACGGAAACTGGTACGATTCCAAGTGCAATGTAGCAAATACCGAGGTGTCCTGGATTTCGCTTGCATGAATTCCAACACTGCTTCCGAATTTTATTGATCCTGGATCACCTATCCACGTGCACACACGCACGCACGCACGCACGCACCAACAGACGCGTGTGCAGCCACTTCTCGCGGATAAAATCTGGCACAGGAGGTGCGTCATGTGGAATGTCGACTTGGTGATTTGAACAATCGATTAGATGAATGTGTTTAGGATTAAACGAACATGAAGGTAATGTAATGGAAAATGTTTGTGACAGATCGGGGAATCATAATCATGAAAGTAGATCAACACATGATTGACACAACTGGTTGGTCAACATTCCTAAGAGTACGTCGAAGTAGCGATGGGCTTATGGGGCTGCAAACCCTGAGTGTTTTTATGCTATTTCGATCGACGATGTCACGTGATAAACTTGAGATAACATGGATTGAAAGACCAATAATTTGTTGGTGCGAATCGGATGCGACTATTCATATTCATAGATTTGTGCATAGAAGATATGCGGGTAAAAACCTATGCTTTACAAAACCCAAAAAATGTACATCGGGTCGGATAGTAAAAATATCAAAATATTGTTAGATTATTGTCAAACGTGAAAAACATACTTGTCCATGTGGATATCTAGTGATTTCTTGAAAATGTCAGTGGTTCCGGATTGTACAACGTGAGTAAGTAAACTGTTCTACAATTGCACATTGCGAACGGAAAATGCACATTTGCGGAAGTTCAAGCTGCGCAAATGTGTGTTATGAGAAAGATGAAACAAACGACTGCAAGGATTATTTGTTTGATTAAGCACCGCCCAAATGAAGATTATTGCTCCTCGTTTTCGTCTACATTGAGCCGAAAGCAAATTCAATATTCTGAGTCGCTTTTCGTACGGATAATAAGAAAGTCCCATGACGAGTTTGGTCGCTCTGCCCTGTGGAGTTTCCAATAGCTGAGTAACTTTTTTCAACCAACGATCCCATGCCGGTGTAGCATATTCGATATGAGGACGGATGTAGGTTGAATCAATTTGCAGACAATGTTGGGGTCAAACGAACCAATGACTCTTCTAAGGAGACCCAAGTTGCTTTCAGCTTTGGTGGCAGCGACTCGACATTACATTGAGTTTCTTATGTGAGACTGGATAATCACGCCTAAATCTTTTTCGGAGGAGGTGGGTTTAATAACAGCACGACCTAGATAATATTCTTTGCTCAACTTGCTGTTGAGCGACAATTGACTGCATTTTCAAGCATTCCGTGGCATTTCGTTGTCTAGGGACGATGTGTAAACCATGTGTAAGTCATCTGGGCGAAGTGCACCTCAGCTTGATGCTGATGTCAACCAGGACCGCTCATTTTTATTTGGCCATTAATATAAGCAACAATAAAACGATCCGTCGCCCGTTTGAGCTCGTTGAACTTCGCAAATATACATTTCTGTCTTCACTGCACAATTGTGGAATAGTTTACCTATTCACGTGGTAATTGCTGATACCCACGTGGACATGCATCTCTTGACATTTTTTATGACAATTTTTTACTAACTGACCCCATGTGCATTTTTGCGTGCCTTGAAAAGCATCAATATTTTCCCGCCTATTCCGGGAATAAATCCTTAAATGTTTTCACGCTGTGCACAGCAATCTGCTTTATGACAGTTTTTTGATTCGCAATTTTCACTTGGTCTCCAGAAATAAACGAAAAATACCTAGTTGCTTCATTTGTGCTTCATATTTTATGAATGGAACTTACTCCACTATCCAGACCGTATGATCCTTAGCGGTCGATATTGGATCGATTAAACCGAGGTGTTTTCGGGAAACGACTCGATGACTCACCCTTTGCGAAAATGAGTAACCAATGTGTGATTATGAGGTGAGTGGATGGTGGTACGCCATTGTTATGTCGATAGACATACAAAATTAATTGCCTAAAACGTTAACTAAGGTATTCGTTCGGTCACCATTAGGAATGGTGCCTTTTTAGAAGACCTTGCCTTTTGTTTCTTCGATTCTATGATTTCTCATTTCCCGAAACGATTATCAGTCTAGGCGGTCGATCTCACGCGTAAGAATACGACAAGATGCCAAAAATTTTAAATTCGAAATTTCAGCCCTCATCTTCTGTTAGAATGCGTCATCGTGCCCCCCCCCTCACTGAATATTTGGCGATCTGTGCAGAGAGACGAAGGAAGTATATATTTAAGCTATACATAACGGACCAAAGAAAAGTTTCGAGTGAGTGATGCGAGAATCGAAAGAGTCAAGTTCTATCCAGCGAGCACACCACTGGAAGGCATTTTACCGTTGAAACAAGAACTTTGTCGATCCTGAGTCAGGTGCTCATGATAAAACTATCACCTCTCGCCAGGCAAGGAGAGTCAATCCCGCGTTCAGCTAGGGAATTCGAAAGGAATGTAGTACATACGGCAAAAAACGGCACCGACAATTCAAAATGAGGATATGACGCGATATTATTCTGACTTACAGAATTGTATCTACCGAAGGACACCCACTAAAACACTTGCTTGACGTGTGTGATGAGAAAATGACACGCGGATATACCATGATCCCTTTACGTCCCAAGTTCCAGTATTGATTGTCGCCGTAAGCGGTATATTTCTTTGGAATTACCTACCCCGACATATGGTGGACTCTCCTTGCCTGGCGATTTTTAAAGCGAAATTTGACTTACACATGCAAAAAACATCTTTCGTGAGCCGTACATTTGATATTCTCTATTTTCTTTTTATACTATTATATTTTTCACATTTTCATTCATACCGTAATCCTGTGGTGTTGTAAAGAATTAACTTTTTAACCATAAATTCTTGAATCCTTGAATCCAATACGGTAACTTGGGTCGTAAAGGGATAAGGTGTGTCCACGTACCGCTTTCTCGTCACACACTCCATTGGTAGACAGTTCTATAGGTCAGAATATCATCGCGTTGTATTCTTCTTGGGTTAAAGTCACATAGGTGTACGTAACACTGCAAAGACCCATCACTAATTTTGTTGCTCTCTGCTAGATTTTATCCAAGTGAGCATTATCCGTTCGCAACCAAGGAGCTCAGACGTCGACCGAATGATGTCATCCACTGGCAAGGATGCTAAGCCGTCGCTGTTGTGATTGTCAGGAAATGAGGTGAGCACATTTTCTCCAAAATTGCAATCGAGGTGAGACTCAAACCTGGGTGTATCGATTAAAAGACCACCTCTTGTCCGCACAGACACCGTGGTTCAAAAGAATTTAAATGTATTTTATCTGCGACCCAGGAATTCAGGTTTGCATGCAGCCCAATACAGAAACCAACGAAAAGAACTCGTTTTTATTTAGAAATACTCATTCAACCAGCCCATTCAAACCTCTCACATAACACACAACTTCATCAACCACATGGCAGATTAAACTGCCGCAAATACGCAATTTCTGTCCGCATTGTATAATTGTGGAACACTTTACTAACTCACGAGATGATTTCTGATAGTGTTTATGTGTATTTCAAAAAATCCCTTAAAGTTTACTAGGACACGTATGCTTTGCGCCTGATGATGTTCTTTGAGATTTATTTAGGACAATTTTTACCGTTCAATCAGATGTGCATTTGTCGTGGCTTTTGTGAAGCCCAGCATTTTACCGGCATATCATGAATAGATGAATATACTCTGTCTCGATAATTCGAGGGTGGTTCTTAAAGAGGAAAGTATACTATTGCTAAACTAGAAGCTGGACAGGTAATATCTATTCACTTTAATTAAAATCCGGCATGGAAGGATTGTGCCTATGAGTTTGGTTGAACTTGTTTGACCTCTCACTTTGGAAGTACTGTGTCAAAACCGTTGGCAAGCCGGGAAAGACAGATAATGTCTACTCACTTTAATTAAAAGCCAGCACGAACGGTGTTTCTGTTGTCCGGCAAACAACTTTTTAGGTTGTATTGTCCGACATCTTCTACCACACAAAATTAAAAACGACATTCCAAAGCTATATATACAAATTTGGGTGTCCCACTTGGAATTAGCCGTTGACCAATCATCATTGAGACACAATGTAAAAATTCCAAATTTCCGTCAACAATAAAACACCAACAGACTTTAACTACAAAATTTACATCACCCTGACAACCGTGCTGAATCCAGTTAAACTAACGAATGGTGAAGGCCACTATGAGCGTAGTTGAAAATCCCACGCATCGGAACTCCCATTTTTACGAGCCGGCATACATGGTCAAAATAAACAAACGATAGTCATAAAATCCAAAACGGTAAAGAAACAACTGTGCCGGCATTCCGGTCCCGAAGAACTCCTGGTATAACGAGGATGTCAGGAATTAGTTCGGTACTGAACATTTGTAGATCAAGCGGCGTGGTTAACTTTGTAAAAACAAGGGTCACGATATAGATGACCTAATCTCGTAACATCACGTTTCGACGATGAAGTATTACCCACACATCTCCCACACTTTATTAAACTAGTTTGTGCCTACTTGTTGTCATCAGGTGCATATAGTTTGATTAGGTTTAATGAGCATGGAACAGTGGAGAGATGATACAAAGTTAGCATTTTCAAGATTAGGATTCAATATATATATATATATATATACCGTACACCGAAAGATTGCGACGTCTGGGTCTATGCGACTTTACCCAAAGGAGGATACGACGCGATATTATTCTGACATATAGAATTGTGTCTACCGAAGGACATCCACTAAAACACTTGCTTGATGTATGTGATGTAAAAGTGACACGCGGGCACACCTTATGCCTTTACTTTCCAAGTTCCCGTATTGATTGTCGGCGCCATTTTTCGCCGTACGAGCTATATTTCTTTGGAAATCCCTACCCCAAAATGTGGTGGACTCTTGCCTGGCGATTTTTAAAGCGAAATTCGACTTGCACTTGCAAACGAACATCATTCGTGAGCCTTACATTTGATATTCTCTATTGCTTTTATACTTTTGTATTTTTCATGTTTTTATTAATACCGTAATCCTGTGGTGTTGTAAAGTATTATTTTTTAAACATAAATCTTTGAATCCTTTGAATCTCGTTGACTCTCTTATGTCAACATTTCCATTGAGGAATTATTTTTTGATGCTTCCACTGAAACGCTCGGTTCGAAATGACAAAGTATGCTTTACTAGTATTTTATTCACATATTCTATGATAATGTAAAGCTATTTGAAAATTTGCCGTTAATCTTGAATCCTGAGCATACATTTCAACCTCTGCACCTAGCTCTCATAACGAATCTTTTCATTTAATTAAAAAACAAAAGCCATTTCAAGGAACCTTGCTATTATTATCACATTTGTAAATTCGGAGATGTGAGTAACACGTCAATTTTATCACTGTTTCCGTTCTATACATGCTGTTAATTATCTGCTGTCTGCTGAAACGTATTTCCACTCCTCATCAAGACCGACTTGCTTCTGTAATTAAGTCATACTCAGTTTGTCTTTATATCAATAAGTCGACCATTGGGCAGACCACACTTGCGGTACAAAGACATTTGCAAAGGAGAAATGAATGCTCTTCGGTTGGGCCTACGAGTTGGGTTGAACTTGATTGACAGCCCGCTTTGAAAGCACTGTGTAAATTGCTGTTGGCAAGCGAGGGAGAACCACATACTATTCTCAACTGCCAATCGCGGATCATGGGGTCAGCGTGCAGTCGACATCGTTCGTCCGAGTATTGCATATCTCTCTAAGAGATATGGGAGTGATTGCTTCTCCTGAATCGGACTACTTTTGACATTCGAAAAGCAGTGGAGCCAGTTGTGATGTACATCCATGGTCGACATCGAACGAATGAAGCCAACAAGGCAAGACACGCTTATATATATATATATATATATATATATATATATATATATATATACTATATATATTAATATTATTCTATACTATAATATATATATATATATAGTATATCTAGCCAAATATCATCATCCTCCCTTCAAACATTTCTCAAATCCCAAGGATCCTACTCGATCTTACTCGTAAGCATTCAAGGTCTTTAACCATCCCACATTTTCGATGGGATATTCGTCGCAATTTTTCTCGGTTAGAATTGGTTTCACTTGGACCGACTTGCCGGTAGAAATCAAACGCTCGGAACAGGTTGTGGTTTTCGCTTCAAATCTTGATAAATACATGACGAACTATGCGGTATGCGATCGTCCCAAATAACTCTGGAAAAGTTATGTTTTTACCCCATATACCCCGTCATCATGTGATTTTCATTAAGCTATTTACTTTTTCTACCATTAAAATGTCTGGAATTTGTGTTTTGAAGTTAGACCCTAATTCTCATCGGTATGACATCATTGGTTAGAAATTTTTTATTTTGTTTAATCCGTTCCCTGCACTGAACTAAACGAAATTTGGCAATGTACTTAGATTATTATCGATCGAGAAATCCGAGAGTCTATGAGTGGCTGAACGTTCGGTTGGATCGATACCATACTTTGTGCATAATTAATGTTTTACGATCACCGCTCAATCGATTAAACCAGATGAAAGGCAATCAATCAATCGATCGATCGATTTAGGATTTTCGCTTCGCGCGAGCAGTCTACACCCCCGCAATAATGTCTACGTCATCAATCCACAAGTCAATATGTAGACAGAGATGCTGTCATACGATTTTACCACAATAATTGTACAACATTCCACGATATATAATGTTTATTTTATGGTGTAAAATCAAAATAAAATTAGCTCGCCAATGCCACGAGTCGGTCGCATGTTCAGTTTAGTTATAGTGAAAGAATGTGTTTAGATTTCACTTCGGTATTCGCAAAAGTGACATTCAAGAAGGTGAATGCAAACAAGTGCACGGAAGCCACATAAAATTACCAATTGCATCCCGACATTTGGGATAATGGAAAACCATGGATTTTCTGCCAAATTTTTAACTTAATGTATGACCTTCAATGGATTTTCAAAGCAGTCTGATCTAACAGGAATTTGCAGTAAATAATTTCATGAAGCCAATGTTTCATCAAACTTGCTAAATAATTCTGAGTTTGCTATAATGTTTATTATTCACCACGAAGCTAGAGGCTCAAATGTCAGTGCTAGAGAAGAAGGTTATGTTGTTTGCACCTGCCTGAAGGAGTTCAAATAATGCCGACGAATCTTCAACGTACGTGGCATAGGGTATTAAAAATCAAGGCTGAAATCTCGCTGTTCGTAACAATTTTAGGAGTTCGCTGAGTTCGCTAACATACGAACAGCTTCTTACTTCCCATAGGCTAGGTGTGCTGGCCTCCTTCGGTCGATGTCGAGCATGGATGTACATCACAATCGCATGAAGTTTCATATTCTACAGCTTTTTGAATGACTAAACAGTCCGATTCGGGAAGAACAATCTCTCCCGCAGCGCTGGCAACGATAGTCAGAACTTGGTTGTATTGCATCAGTTGCACGCCGTCGAAGTGATCTGCGTTCAGCAGCCAAGAGCTGTATCTGCTCCTCCTTAGCTTGCAGACAACGCTTTACACAATGCCTCCAATGTGAGCGATCAAGAGCAAGTTCTTCCCAACCCACCGGGTCAATGCCAAGATCTTTCATAT
Organism: Atriophallophorus winterbourni; assembly: GCA_013407085.1. NCBI lineage: Eukaryota > Metazoa > Platyhelminthes > Trematoda > Plagiorchiida > Microphallidae > Atriophallophorus > Atriophallophorus winterbourni. Next base: position 15,708 of record JACCGJ010000965.1, read on the forward strand.
CTCTTTTGCAAACGTCTGCCCAATGGTCGACTTCCTAATTGCGAGTCACCATAGAGTAGATCTTTTTGAATACGACCATTTTCCATTCTGTAGACATGACCAAGCCACCGCAGGCGGCGCTGTCGCAATAGGGTGAACATGATCTGTAGACCAGCCTTTTAAAGCACTTCAGCATTAGTCACTCTGTCCATCCACGATATGTTCAAGATACGACGGCAGGCTAGGGAAACCTATGTAAAAGATTATTTGATTTGTAGTTTAATGTTCGATTTTCCCTATCGACGAATCAGAGGAGAACTAATCTTACTTTACAAAACATTCCATACCCCGAACCATCCCTTACAGGATTTATTCACGCGAAGGGATACGAGGAATTATCGGACCCATGAATATGTGCTGGTCGTACCCCATTCACGCCTGAACTGTAGAAGGTATTTTTTACTCTGTCCGTGCCTGTTTTACTTGGAACAATTTACCTTCAACCGTTGCTCACGCCACTAGCTTGCATGATTTTAAAACGAAATTAGACGAATTTTTATTGCATTATTCGTCTCCAGAACACTGTTTAATCTATGTTCTTATATTGTTTATACACTTGTATTTCAATTTTTACCATCCTATGGTTGTTGTTAAGCTTGTTGCTTTTTAGACCATTAAAAACCTTGAATTGCCTTGAATGAATGTGAGCGATGAATGTGAGGTTGAAATTTATGTTCGTGTAATTAAATACCATGAGATTCTTGTTACGTGAGAATAACCAACAGAGGTATGAATGTTGAATTTCAGTCAGTGGGAGAAGTGAGGTAGTCTAGATTTCAAGATTAAGGATTTGTGGTAGCCATTACGATCATCATGGACAAGGGAACACGAAGCAGGAAAAAACAGATAAGAAAACGCGTAATATGCAAACGCGCAAAAAGTAGCTTATTTTTTCAGTTTTATGCCTGGAATTTTGTGCATTTTTGTTTTGATTTTATAAAATGTGATATAGGATAACACAAAAAACTTAAGTTGGCCACTGACTTCGGTTTTCAACCAAATCTACTAAGTGGATCTCTTGGACCACAACCAAGCAAATGAACATGCCTTACTGAGCCTAGCATTACGATGAGTTTCTGCATCCCAGCGCGCCACGTCATGGACTGACCACCCGGCTTCTACTACGCTAATAAGGTGCGGTACGATAAGCGGCGATGAAACATTCTCGAAACCTGTCCCGACCATTGCAAAAGAGCAAGCATCGGTACACCACTCAGTCTGTGACCTCTTGACCTCAACACCCGTTTGTAACGGGATAGCCCCACCGAATGCGAGCCATCATAAACAGGAAGTGGATGTCAAAAACAAGCTGACGGACATCATCCGCTAGGATAGACCAGGTTTCGCAGCCAGAGATAAGCGTAGCATGCATGACTACGTTGCATACTCGACCTTTTTACGGAGCGAATCATCGTGTACTCACCATAAACGTTGAAGGTTAGCAAACGCTACACCTGCTCTGCGTACAGGCTGTGGGATCTCGTTCTCAATGCAACCGCCAGTAGAGATACGACTGTCGAGGTAAACGGAGCTATCGACCAGTTCAAGTTTGACATGGCGATAAAAGCAAATGGCTGTACAGTACCATAGGAAACGCGAACACAATTCGAATGAATTTTACTTTCAAAATTCGATCCCGACGTTTCGGCCGAGAAGTAAAATTAATTCCACGTAGGAAAACACTACACGGAAACGGCCTCAAAACGGAAAAGCAGTGTCTTCTGCAATCGGTTACTAATGATCAGGTATTTCTTGAATAAAGTGAATTGAAGGTGACGAAGATTCGAGTGGGGAAGACTCAGGAATGTCACAATTTTAACTGCATTTTCATTAGACGCCAGCGAAAAAGTGATGTAGCCCACCCATGGGATAAAACAGCCATTCCCAAGAAACATTTTTTTACTTTGAAGCATCGCTTCGCGTAGCTTGAAGATTGATACCTAATCTTTTTGGCATGGTATAAATCCACTGGAAGTCGAGTGAACGTCTCTTTTCAAATCTAACGCTGATTACGTTCAACATTTTAACGCAAAATAACGGTTTATATCCCAGATACTTCTAGGTGCCATCATCAAAATAAAAAAATACTTTCGTTTCTAAAGACTTGCACCAGTGGATGACCCAGGAATCGGCTAAACCAGTTCTGATATCGGGAATCCGAAGCATTGTGAACAAGGACACATTTATCCAAGCAACATGGCTAAACAAATGAAAAGCTCTTCAAGTTGACCAACCTCCCGTCAACAACGATTCATCATTCCTGCAGGAAGGAATAATTATTGATTTTAGAGATGCTCAAACGAGTGTGTAAATTGGGGGATCGTTATTCTATATCCACACCATCATCGATTTGATTACCGCTAAACAATCGTTTAGAACTGATAACGAGGCGAACAAGATGAATGACGAATAATGAATCAGTGACTGAAGGATGGGCGTAGCAAGTGCTGGATATTTACAAATACCGGATCATCCTTCTAGGAGACTTATAGCTAGTAAGTCGTCATTATCATAACAATGTATCGGGTACAATTAGGGCATCAAACAATACACTGGTCGAACCCAAACGGGCAGATAAAGAATAATAATACCAGGAAGGATGCAGCGCGTTTTGACATACAACTATTCGCCAATGCCATCCACAAAGGTCACCGCTTTCAAGGGTTCAACCCGATTCACATCATACTAACAAATCAACGCGCTACCAACAGCTATTGGGTTGCAGCGGTTTAGACTAACCGAAGAGAAATCAATGAGAACATTCCCATTTATTGGCTACCGATAATTTTGGCAAATAAATTAGAGGGGATTAGCTGCGAAATCGGTTAGGGCATTTTCCCCTAACGCTTCGTTTGTGACACAAAAGCTTTGTCAGCCCTGTTGGGTGAGTCATGCTGTACCTCAGCAATAAAGCCCCATTTTTACCACATTCAAATTGTTTGTCTTGTCTATGCCAACGAACTTCAATCGGCCTCACTATCCCCTTTCCCACGGATTATTCTGTACCTTCACACTTTATTCTTGCTATATAAATACAAAACATGTCCACGACCTAAGGCACTCACTGGGCACTTGGACTTCCGCTCAACGTTCCAATTCGGTCTTGTTCTATTTCCCTGACTGTTGGGTTAAGAACAACGCATTGATTGATAGAACGTAACGACCGTCTCTATCACATAATCCGGAATCCATCACAACAGCTCAAGGGTGATTGACAGAACAGGGTACGTAATAGGAGCACGGAACCATCAGTCTCAAACTTATTCCGACTTATTACTCTCACATTTGAAGTTCCGAAAAATCTTAAAAGACCAAACTAACTGAAATTTACGAGAAAGTTATTGTTATGTTTGGCACTTATTATTACAATGATACCGTTGATTGGTTTTTATTTTAAAACAGGAACAATCGAATTTTGAACAGATTGAGAGCTTCTTCTTTATCAGAATGCTAGGGCGTGTACCAGTCTCAAAAAGGAAACGAGATTAGTACATCCACTGGGTATAGGTTATCACAATTGTCTTCAGATCATGGTCGGTCCTTGTGGGGGTGGGAAAATAGGATTAGGCGCATTTTCCCACAGTGGGGTTCGAATCGCGAACCTCTCGCTTGTTAAAACTGCCACCGTAGCCATGGAAACGAGCAAGACGTAAACCGGTGGTTAGCATTGAACGATAGTTCACTTCAAGTGTCGAATTTCGCATAAATCTCGAAACTGCGTATACAACCAGATGAGATCTCGAGACTGTTCAAACATTCTGTTTTGTAAGTCAACACCAAAATCCTGTGTTAAAACACACTGTTTTATGCGCGTACACTGTTTTCGCAGCGGAATAAGGATGTAATAATCCAATAGTTTAGGCGTTTGATAACTGAAGAAGCTGAAGTTTGTGTCAGAAACAATGTGCTGACGGTTCCACAGAGGAGGTAGATACGATTGACAGAGAGCAGACACTCATTATGCAGCTGCTTCGAGGGTAGAGTCTATAAGGCGACAGTTCGGGCTGTGTTACTGTATGGGTGCGAAACCTAGACCCTACGTAAAGATACATCCAGCGTCTCCAAGTATTTGACAACCGATGTCTCCGCAACATTCTAGGAGTTAGCTGTTACAATCACATACGCACAGATGCTCTCCGAAATAAGTTGTTCGGTAGTAATGTTGATATAGAGAAGCAAATCAGCCAGCATAGGTTACGCTGGCTGGGTCACGTTTTACGGATGCCGGACCAACGACTTCCGAAACAGATTCTTTTTGCGACACCACATCCAGATTGGCGTAAATCTCAGGGCGGCCAAACCGTCACATGGCATAAGCAGTTAAAAACCCTTACTAGTAACCTTTTCAAAGTCTGCGCAGCGCGTCTTCCAGACTGGTGTCCCCGCGATCAGATATGTCCCGAAACCGTGTTCAATGGCGGTCTTGCACTAAGCATCTTCTTGGAGTGTTTGCTTAACCTTGTATGTTGTCAAGCGGAGTGACGGGAAAAGCTTGTTATGATGCATGGCAGTGAAAGCCGCAAGGAAGCTGTCGTGCTGATGTCGCTCTACTCGTTCACGAAACTTGTTTGAATGCATGTTCCATTCGAGGTGTAGGCACCTCTCCCAAGTTTGTTTGTGCTTACTTCTATAGAAACCGTAGCTATTTAAGTCCCACCCTTCCCCGTCTTTTAGGATTTTACTTTTTCATGGTTGTGTGGCAGTTAAGCATTCGGTACGTGCTACCGGTGTAATGCTGTCTGTGATGATGATGAGCTGCTTCGAGTGATTCCTTTCACTGCACTTGTAAAGTCATTCACGAACAAGTATCATTAACTATTTAGAGGTCACATGATCAACGCACGCATCAAGATTTATCACTGAAGAGGCAGATTACCGTAGCATATATCAGAGCGATGTAGAAAGTTCATCCACTCAATTGTTTTTATTCTACGGGACAAGCAAACGGATCTGTTCACCGCTTCATTCATTACACTCAATGTGTGATCTCTCACGTGACAAACAACAAAACAAAACCCAAGCACACAAGAAACAAGACCAAAAAGAGATGACAAAAAATTCTATTCCTCATTATGATCGGTAAGGTAGTCGACGACGACAACGCCAAGTTGCTCGTTGCGTGAAGAAACGGGACCGCCGTTGAACACCCCACACACACACAAGTTACGATAGGAAAATGCCCAAAATCCAAGTCTAGAACAAGCGCACACACACATACACGGAGTGTAGGACAGTATGTTTGTGAAGCGAAATACTACAAGGTCCAAGTCCTGAATAATGAGCGCGGGACCAAATGATTACAAAAGAAACAAAATCACCATGTATCGGTTCCCACGAGAAGGTCGTCAGGGGTGATTGACAATTTTAGAGACCTCACACAATAGGAGCCCAGTGTTCAATACGTGTGGGGTGGGGTACAGTTGACCACACTGAACCTTGCAAAGATGGCCAAACAGTGAGAAGATCCCACCGCGTCAGGTGAGCAAGATACACGAGGTGATAAATCAGAAAGACGTGAGGGAAGGATAAGTGCGCGGTTTACATATGCATATGTGAGTGTGCAGCAAAGTGACTTGGATGGTAGAGAGCGTCCAAGGTGGGGGTGGGGTGGGGGGGATCAGACGAATCAACAGATTGCTGATTTGATGTTCAACTTTCCCGACAGTGACGTAGTGTGCTAGAATAACCTGAATCGCTGCATGACACAAGTGAACACTTTCAACCTAAAACGATGCAAAGAGCAGAGAAAGAAAGCGAACGATAGAAAAATATCTCGAATGAAGAGAAAAGAGCACGCCGAGGTGACTGAGAGATGGAACAGATTCAAAGCGGAGGTGATTGATCGGTTGGAGACAATGATCAATCACTAGAAGAGACAGCAAAATAGCCTCGGCGAAATGGAAGTGTTAGAGACAGATAAAGAGACAGAGAGATCAACGAGGCGCTAAACAAGTTACGTAGTTAAATAAGTTCGCAAGCTGTTACGGTCGAAAGAAGACGAGTTGTTCGCATATACACGGAAGGAAACGTCGCGGTAACCGCAGGACGGTGTGCAACCAGCTGGGGAATGAGAAATAGAAAACACACACACGCACAGCGGACAAGTTAGCAGCCAGGATGTTTGTTTATACAATGCAGTGGTGTCGTCACATTGATGATGATGAATTTGTTAGAGTAACGTTAGGGGGGCCAGTTGAAACCAAGCGCCCGACGGGAGTGGGAAAAATTGGGTTGAAACAAGGAAACGGAACTCAAGGGACGCATCCATAAGCAACACACGCAGTTGACGCGCGCTCACAAGTGTAGATTATCGGCAATTTTCGATGCAATATTTCGATAGGCTACCGCCGTTCCTGAGATACGTTTGAATCGGATCCCGTTGAGAGAGAGTCGAGGCAGTTTGCACACTTCCATCTCCCATTGCACGCAAGCGTCCGTGGTTGGGTCTCCGTGTTTGCAAATGAGCAGAAACCGCTCCCGTTGCTCGTATTGACAATCGTACTGGGCGAGGACATTTTTAATTTCTTGCATCATGCTGAGCGGGGACATGTGACTGGTGGTCTTCATGGTCCAGGTGAATCGAAGACTGCGGGGTTTGCACTGATCCTCGGTAGTGTCGGCATTGTCGCCGGAATACGGGATGGATTTTGCGCCGGTTTGTGAAAGCGGTGAACCCCCGGGTAGACCATAAGGAGGGGCAGTGTGTGTGGACGCGGTCGTAGTGGTACCGGTGTCAGTGGGTAGCGTGGTGGCGGTAGCGCTCAGTACGGTATGCGGTAACTGCGCGCGAGAAGAATCATCCAACGTGCCACTGGATGCAGGGTGTGAGGTCTCAGGGACGCCGGGCAGTAAAGAAGACGGCTGACCAGCACTGCAGATGGGGCCACTGTAAAAGCGGGAAGTAATGGATAGTCATCTTGGGGAAAGGCAGTTACGTAATGAGGAAAGATGTATATCCAAGGTCAAAGTGTGTGGTGAGATGACATATCACTCGGGTGGAAGAAAAATACAAAATCTCATTAAAACATACGCGGTGAAATCTAAGGAAGAAATGAACTGCACGCAATATTTATGAAAATATAACGAAACCCTATTCAGAATTTCGAGAACAGCGTGATAAGGTACAATGTGGTTGCGTGCACGGAATCGCTATTGTGCAATGCACCAGCAGCATCAGGCTAAGTGGATTGTCAGCGATAATGAGGTATGAAGACACAAGCCTGATCCAGGCAAAGTGCCGCACAGTCAGAGACTGCACGTGGGCTAAGATACTGTCAGGTTCTTTCTTTCTTTTGTGCGACTATCTCCTCCTGGAGGATGAGTCGGCTTCAATGAAAGCTCTTGGGGATTTGGGTACAAAGCGGCGTCCCCAGCACCACTCGGCGTTTGTTCGACTCAGCTTCTCTAGCCTTTGCACAACCAAGTGCGACCTGCAAGGCAGCAAGGAGTTGCCAGAAAGAGGTGGTCTACCAGACTCTGTTCCAGCTTTTTCCTCAGGGTTTTCTCCCGAAGCCTTTCCCGTGATCAGGTATCCCGCAAGGCAGCTAACGAGCTACATCTGCCCGAAGCAAACTGGTTTTCAGGCGCCAGTCACTCGCCTTCGCCCCTTCTCCTGTTGGTAGAAGCAGTTCCGCCGGGCTCGGGGAGCCACTCGTGCAGGCCAGAAGCTGGACTTGGTTGTCAGAGGCTATTTGAGACGCGTGCCATATGGGAGCATTTTATAAACAGTGGGAGCTTATCCCCACTGCAACCCCCGGCTATGACAACCTTTGGAACCCACGGTGTCAGGTTGCCCATAACTAGACAGATATGAGGAAGAAAAAGAACAAGAAATGGTAGTGAGACTCCAGCCTGTTTCAGCATGCAGCTCACTACTTCTGGCCAATCAATTTAGCACGATGTTGGCCGCACAGCACATAAGTACTGCATGATTACACATACGTACAATAACCGATAATTAGCTGAATGTGGAAACACCTTACAGTCTCACGTTATCTGATATCGCTGCGTACGCGTTAGTGACCTGACACGTGGAGTCGACAACTGTGCAACACACATTGCGTGAGCCCAGACCTGCGAATTCATACATACGCAGTCTAGTTGATGATATGAAAGTATGGGAACGCGTGACGACTAGAGACCAACGACCAGGTATCACACCGATTGCTATCCCGTTGGGTTGTAAATTTGGCGATTTGCCGGGTTTTTGTAACAATCGAGATGGTCAGTAATGGATTGCTGTCCCATGTTTGAATGGATGAAATCACAAGACAGACCCAGGCAAAGTGCCGCTAAGTTACTATCAGGTTGCCCAGGCCTGGAGAGATACGAGAGTTAGAATGGAAAATGGCAGTGAGAAGGCCGTGTGTTTTCACAGGCAGCGCACTACCAGTGGCAAAACAATTTAGCACGGTGTTACCTGCACAGTACCGAAATACTGCACAAATACATATCCTTGCCGTTGTTGTTGGCCTCCTTCAGTTGATGTCAATCATGGATGTACACCACAATCGCATGAAATTTCATGTTACACAGCTTTTCGAATGACTAAACAGTCGGGAGGAATAATCTCTCCCGCAGCGCTTGCAACGATGGTCAGAACTCGGTTGTAGGGCATCAGTTGCACCCTGGCGGCGTGATCTGCGTTCAGCAGACAAGAGCTGTATCTGCTCCTCCCCAGCTTGCAGACGACGCTTTACACAGTGCCTCCAATGTGAGCGGTCAAGAACAAGTTCTTCCCAGCTCGCGGGGTCAATGCCAAGAGCTTTCATATATCTTTTGCAAACGTCTTTGTACCGCAAGTGCGGTCTGCCCAATGGTCGACTTCCTAATTGCTACTCACCGTAGAGTAGATCCCTTCCGTAATATTCGTTAATTGACAGCACTACCCACACATAACATATCGGGTTATACCGTGCCTTGTTTTAAGTAAACCATAGTGTCCCAGTAAACTGCATACGCATATCAAACCGCAACAAACAATCGTACCGAATCACAACAAATGACCTACCGTTTGCCGATTTTCGAGGTGAATGTCTTCAAAAAGGTCAACCCACCACCTGCCCCGGGGTTCGTTGAGGTTGGCGAAACCGCGGATAAATTCAAACACCGCGCAGCGACCGAAGGCGCCAGCGAGGTGGCCGGGTTGAGCTCGAACTCAGCAGATGGCTGATTCGTCGAGTGAATGGTCCGACGCTCCGGGGTCAATCTGGAGAATGCGGAACTCCCGGGAAGATAGGGATTCACAGATGTAACCGTGGTATCAGTCAGCGCACCGGGCGGGCTACCGGCATTCGTGATGGTGCGTCGATTGGTGGTATGAACGGAAGGGCCGGTGCTACAAGTGAAAACGACTCGCGCGAATAGAGCAGAAATGTGGACAATATCACAGTGGAATAAAATCTACAGGAGGGCAAAAATAAGTACGATTTGTGCAAAATAATCTCTAGAAGAACACATTCGAAAGAAGGTGCAGTTGAGCAGTACCGGGTGCCTGCCGATTTCGATCTGTAGTCAACAAGTTTTTGCTGATTTTTCATTGGCTACGACATCGTGATAATCGCTGAGAGCAACCGATGTTTCTGTGACCACGTGACCAATTGCTTCAGTTGGGGAGTGTGTAACGTTTCCCACAGTTGAAGTCCAGCAATGCGCTTCCACGAGAATTAATTTACAATACATCGAAATTATGACGGGGCGCGAACGAGTAGAAGTTATCAAGCTGACCACTAGATCAATTCATTCGGTATATGGTATGGTATGAAAGCACAAACCTGATCCAGGCAAAGTGCCGCACAGTCAGAGACTGCACCTGGGCTAAGATACTGTCAGGTTGCCCAGGCCTAGACAGATATGAGGGGGAAATAGAAATGGTAGTGAGACTCCAGCGTGTTTAGCATGCAGCTCACTACCGTTGACCAATCAATTTAGCACGATGTTAGCCGTACAGCAATTCATTCGGGCAGCGTTGTCGGCTAGCTTGTTGATAAATGGTTTCGTAAATTAGGTTAGCAGTGGTGTGCACACTGGTGGTTAAACGAATGAAACACTACACGTGGACGTAGTGCAAATACAGGCAGATTAAACGCACCGCAATAAATAGAGGATGCCAGACATCTTGAACGTGCTGAGGTGAGGTGAAAAACCGTCTAGCGCCTGAAGAATTCCGTCACAACAACAGGATAACTAAGCTATGCGTGCGGTGATTGTCAAACCAGTGATTACAAGTGCGGGAATTATGTTTGAACGACGACACTGGGCGTGTCTTGTCTCCAAATAGCCAGTGAATAACGCAAGCGCGCGCTCATTAACTTTTGCTAAATGTCCGTATGTGCAATAGTTATTTACTGCACAGGTAACACCGTGCTAAATTAATTTGCCACTGATAGCGCGCTGCATTCTCACTGTCATTCTCCTCTTATATCTGTTTAAGCCTAGGCAGGTTTACAGCATCTCATTTCACGTGTGGTCTACGCCTACACGACATTGCTTGGATCTCGGCTTGTTATTTAATGTGTACCATACACGCAATGGATCGGTAAGAGCAGCTTTTTGATTACTCGTTCTGACACGGAAAGCGCTTCAAGGTTTATTTTAGATAGGACATTCAACAGACAGATTAGTTCAGCATCTCATCCCGTTATGGAAACCACTGGGTGGTAATACGGTTGATTTGAAATCTTTCGTCTCTTAATTATCATAGCAATTGAGGAGGATCAGATGATGGTTAGATTTGATTAGACCGCCATGTTCACGAGTGTTGACACTACCAGCGCTTTAGAATGGACAGTCACTCGACTCAGATACGAGCTTGACAGACCATACAGCAAATCATCAGCGGTGTAGCAATTTGTTTAAATATGAACCAATGTTTGTTTAATAGGCAGCTATACAAATACGAGGACGGTTTTGGGGATAGGCTCAGCTATTTCCCCAGCGGAAGCAAATAGGTACATGAAACATTTCTAAGAAAAAAGCTGTAAGAAGGAGAGAAGGAAAACCAACGAGAAAAGACGTGTATTGTGGGCTGTCGATTTGGACAGAAGGTGGACTTCCACCCGGTGAGCGCCATTTGGCACACTGACATTTTTTGGCGACATTTAGTGCAAATGAATAATTGAGATTATGCAGAGAATTGTATGAGCTGTTCGCCATTATCTGTGCACTGGCCTTCAGCACGAAACATACCAGACATATCTAAGCGGTCCAGTCTGGCATTCATATCTCCCGCTTCTGACATTCAGGGATCTGATATGAGTCTCACTTTCCTTTGGCTTTATAGCTGTCTAGGCCTGGGCAACTTGACAGTATCCGAGCTCACGTACGGACCATGACTGTGCGGCACTTGGTCCGGATAAACTTGTAATTTAATACAAACATTTGCCCTGCTGTATGCAACAGGTAAGGCAACCGACAATGGATTTGATTTTGGTAGTCATAGTCATGGATGTATGTGGGCTGGGAAACTTCCATTTCGCATATGCCTAGACAGAAGAACAATTAGGGTTCTCGATCAAAGCCTTTGGCTAGAAAGCCTGATCTGGATGAGATCGGGTTGGGTTGAAACCGAGTTCGTCTGACGTCTATCCATCGACCTTCCTGGTACAAATGGCGTTGACGGTGTCCCCGGGGGAACCACCCAGTGCAACTCAACGGGTCATGGAGGTATAGAAACCATCTCACCGCGAAGGGGATATAGCTACAATCCGGCGTTCGGTTCTACAGGTTAATATGCGTGTCCTCTAGCGCGCACAAGGATTACGAATGTAGATGTTTGTTGCACCTGCACGTAAATACAGGATACACAGCATGCAGGGAAGTGCATAAATTGATCTCAATTTAACCTATCTACCCTAGGTATCTTGTGTTTGGTAAGGTATAGTATTGAAGGCACAAGCCTGATTCAGGCAAAGAGCCGCACAGTCAGACTGTACATGGGCTAACATACTGTCAGGTTGCCCAGGCCTAGACAGATATGAATAAGAAAATAGAACAGGTTGGTAAGGTAAATGCAATTAGAACCTAAACCCTGTTCGCACCAACACGGATGGTCTGACGAAGGTTCTGTGCCTGAAGCGAAACGTAACCCACAACTGCTCTAACTGATTGATTGCAAAAAGTAGTCCATTTCGTTTCGAAATCACTCTGCTACCATGCTTGTTTTGAAAGTTTTATGCTACTATCTCCTCCTGGAGGATGAGTCGGCTTCAATGAAGATTCTTGGGAATTTTGGTACAAAGCGGCGTCCCAAGCACCACTCGGCGTTTGTTCAAGTCAGCTTCTCTAGCCTTTGCATAGATAGATACACATGGTGTGCATTCACGATGGTGCAACGTCGAGAACCAAAACCAAAACAACAACATCAACAACAACAATGACACACAATTCACGTGACAGTGCAAAGACGAATTGACGTGTGTGTGTGCATGTAATGTGCAAATGTGTCTGTGATGCCCCATGAAGAGCAACCGCCTACCGAAGCGAACTATACGCGAAATCGAGACGATTGAACACGGTATGTAACGGTTCGTGGACGCTGTGCGGAATGGAATGAAAAGGAACAGATAAGCGAACGAAAATTAACTAGAATCACTGGCGTGCAGCGATAAATCGCTGGGAGAAGGCTGACATGTTGTTAGGAGTCCTTCAGGTGATGTCGACCCTCGGATGCTCATCTCTGATCACAAGCTCCATAGCGTTTCAAATACTTAACTGTCTGGAACGGTATGGTATGGTATGAAAGCACAAGTCTGATCCAGGCAAAGTGCCGCACAGTCAGAGACTGCACGTGGGCTAAGATACTGTCAGGTTGTCTAGGACTAGACAGATATGAGAAGGAAATAGAAATGGTAGTGAGACTCCAGCGTGTTTCAGCATGCAGCTCACTACCAATCAATTTAGCACGGTGTTAGCCGTACAACACGAAATACTGCACGATTGCACATCCGTGCAGTCAGGAGGCACAATCTCTTCCGCAGCGCTCATAGCGCAGTTGCACCCTATCGACGTGATCTACGTCATCAGCCGAGAGCAGTGTCTGCCCGTCGTCAGCTTGGAGATGACGTCTCCAAAGTGAGCTGTCCATGAGAAATTTTTCAAAACTAACACAGTATTATTAGGGAGAGGTCAATGAGCTATCTGGTTTACGGGAACGCGCATAACCAGGCTGGAAGGAAGTGTCCCCCAACCACTTAACATTCCCATACATCATACAGCTTGAGGCAAAAGCTCAATAGAAGTGAATTCCATTATTAGACTGATACTGCACCACAGAAAGTGGATGATATTGCAGTCAATTAGCCTAAGTACTTTACTTATACGCGTATATATGTATGTATGTCTGTATGAAAGCACAAGCCTGATTCAGGAAAAGTGCCGCACAGTTAGAGACTATACGTGGGCTAAGATACTGCCAGGTTGCCCAGGCCTAGACAGATATGAGAAGGGAAACGGAGAATAGAGATACTGATACGCGTGGTATACACAACCATGTAGTAAGGAAACAAGGCGAAGAAGCTTACACTAGTGGGATGAGCAGCAATCTGCTCATTCGCAAACTGCCTGACCACTGGCGTATCGCAAGTTAGGATATAAAATGGTCACAATGTCACAACAATCAGATCCCAGAGAAAGTTAATCAAGCTCAATCATTTCAACCAATGATTACACGACTCACCCACTACGCCCAATCGGATGAGGACCAGCATCACCACCAGGGCCTCGACTGGCAGCGCTTGTATGAGGACCGAGAGTGGAGGCACGCTCGAGCGACACTTGATGCTGCGCCGGTGCAGATGTGTTGAAACCACCACCATAGTGAGTTTTCGAAGTCCTGGTAGTCATGGGAACCGGAGCAGGAGTCACGTGGCTACGAGGAAACAACGGGAATAGCACAGGGTACATTTGCGTTCTCAGATGAGAAAGGATGGCTTATCGCGATGGAAGCATGAACAAGAACAACAGAACCAGCGTCACGCGTCAAGCTGCTTCAGGGAATCATAACGGGATTGAAATGGCGCATTCTTGATTAATTATGTTTACAAATGACGCAACAAGAGAATACATTTGCGTGTTATACAGAGATAAGCTGGTGGGACATCAAGAAAAGAAAATGGGGTTGAATAAAATATGCGTTCCACGAAAAAGTCGACAAAGTACAGAGACAGGTACTGGACTGAAACCCAAACGACAGGCTCAAACAGACTTGGAGAAGATCAGCCGAAATTGAAGCGAAGCTGAACGACTTGACACTCACTCAACTGGAAAAATCCCATGCACCGTGTAAGATAAGCTCGAGTATGTCAACAAATCAGATAATCAATACATGATCCAACGCATCGAAGAAGAATGGAATACGGGAGAAGTATGTCGTTTATATACCAGACTAACTCATTTCTGAATATGAAGGAGCGGCGCATTTCCTCACTAGGGGTCACCGATAATACGCATGGGTTTGAGCAATAGGTACTTGAGCAAAGTTGACGGAGAAGTCGCAAAATGCTGGCCAAAAAAACTCTTCAACAATAAATATCCCCATTTGCATTACACACACATACAGCACGACGGTTTCCTGGTGTTTGAACTCATCAGGTAGGGGCAGTAGGATCAGGGTCAGAATGCCTTTAAACAGCGGAGCAAATGGTAAACAAGTTGATCTTGTAAGCTACTGCTAACAGGACCAGGCTGTCCAAAGTAGAAGTACTTTAATTTACTTTTGTGCGACCATCTCCTCCTGGAGGATGAGTCAGCTTCAATGAAGGTTCTTGGGAATTTGGGTAGAAAGCGGCGTCCCCTGAACCACTCGACGCTTGTTTGAGTCAGCTTCTCTAGCCTTTGCGCAACCAAGTGCAACCTGCAAGACAGCAGGGAGTTGCCAGAAGGAGGTGGTGTGTCTACCAGACTCTGTTCCAGGTTTTTCCTCAGGGTTTTCTCCCGAAACCTTACCCGCGATCAGGTATCCCGCAAGGCAGCGGAGGTTTAAAATCAAGGTTTTCCTTCCCTTAGATGAAATGCCCTCCCAGGCTAACGAGCTCCATCTGCCAGAAGCAAACTGGTCTTCAGGCGCCACTCACGCCCTCGCCCCTTCTCCTGTTGGTAGAAGCAGTTCCGCCGGGCTCGGGGAGCCACTCGTGCGGGCCAGAAGCTGGACTTGGTTGTCAGAGGCTATTTGAGACGCATGTCATATGGGAAGTAGAAGTAGAGACCATTTGCTCTACTGTTTCAAGGCATGCTTAACCTGGCCCCACTGATGAGTGGAGAAAATCACGAAGCCGGTCGTGGGGTGTCTGTGTGATGGGAATGCATACAAACGAGGAATTTGTCCAAGTCTATGCGCTTAATCCTAGTTACATGTTTGTGGTCACACGTGATTGAATAGGCTGATCATGCCAACGTTATCCAAAAGGGGCTTCGTGCCTCATTGATTCAACAATAACTGTTCTAGCGATGAACTTGAAATTTAATGGCGAATTGACAAACACACCTGCGAATTTCGTACGATGGTAGACGACCCGTTCCGTTAGAAGACGTCCCGGCAGATGCGCGGTCGGAATAATGCAGAGCAGGAGGAGAGAGTGCTCCGGTTGTGGTTAGACCAGTGATCGCTATGGAATTTCTGGATTCTGGGACATCCAAGTTCGCCGGCGCACCACCGTTCCGTCCACTTCCGACCACGGGCCTGCGACTCATTTGGGCGTAAACGTCGGAGACGTTCGACAGTGGGGCGCCATTTCCGTCGCCTCTGGTTCGCCGACCTGCAATAACAATGACGGTGATGAGGCACGGATTCCCGCGTCAGTAACGCTGCGATTGTACCAGCAAAAGAGTTTTAAAGGGTAGCAAAGAACTAGTAGCTCACATCTCTCACACAGTCCACTACTCACTCTTGGTGATATGCCTCAAAATCGTGTTCATTGGCGGTCGTGTTGTAGACATTTTCTTGGAGTGTTTGATTAATCTTGTCTGTTGTCAAGGAAAGTGTCGTGCACAGCACTTGCTTGAATGCACGTTTGATTTGAGGTGAAGACACCTCATCCCAGAGTATCTGTGTCTAACTTTCTAAAGATTCAGTAGCTTTTTAGGTCCCAGCCAATTTATTACTATTCCAATTTATTACTATGTCGTGGTTGTATGGCAGTTAAGTACTCGGTACGTGTTACGGATGCAATGCTGTTAATGATGATGACGATCCACGAACAAGTTCAGGCTGTTTTCAATTCATAATGATTAGGTTCAGCGATTCTTCCTTGAAATGTAAACAATCCTGACTGTTGACTACAATGAAACAAACCGCGCGTTTTAATACAAATTCACAGAATGAGTGCACCACAACCGCTGCAAATGACCAACGTATTGGTTGCTGATCCCGCCGCTTAAACACTAATACGTTTCAAAAATCTTGATACTGCAAGCCTTTCCATCACACACCCCACGACCGGTTTCGTGATGATTGTACCATCAGGTATGGTATGAAAGCACAAGCCCTATCCCACCCCCCCCCCCCCCCCCCCCCCCACCCCCCCCCCCCCCCCCCCCCCCCCCCCCCCCCCCCCCCCCCCCCCCCCCCCCCCACCCCCCCCCCCCCCCCCCCCCCCCCCCCCCCCCCCCC
>JACCGJ010000967.1:0-60843 GCA_013407085.1 Atriophallophorus winterbourni
AGAAATTCGGTGGTGATTCGCCATATATATCGGTAGGCAATGCTTCCATGAGTTTATCGATTATAAGCTCGATCCAAATATGGAAACGAAACATACGTACCGAACCGGTCATCCCTGTTTAAACTGTGCACGGCATGTCAAACAAGCCGTATCATCAGGGGATATCTAACCTGGATTTGTTCGGCTTTCCATCTTATAGAAGCTGATGAAGCTTTATTTTATTTTACAAAATATTGCATGCTTCAAATAATCCTATGCACGGACTTTTAGTGCGATAACAGTTAAATCCGTGGAGTTGTTAGAAGTGTCTAGTTCTCGACTAAACTGTGAGAGATAACATTTTTTCTCTGAGTTTTTTTATATTTGGAACCGTTTACCTGCTATCGTTGCTCGGTCAATGAGCTTGCAAAACTAAATTTGACGAGCCATAATCCAGTCATTCGTTTCCAGAGAATTTATACAATTTGAAATCTTATTTTTCAGCCTAATTGCTTTATTACAATAATCACATATTAGTTTTCTTCATAAAATGTTTGTAAATAAACTTGAGCATTGTACACCATCAAACACATCGAGTTTCATCAAATGTAGAAAAAAATAAGGTACCGGGTTAATTATTGCAATTTTATAAGCGAACTCTCTCTTGACCCCTCACTTTGAAGACCTTGTGTAAAGAGTCATGTCCAAGCTGGGTAGAGCAGATACAGCTCTTGGGTGCTGAACGCAGATCACGCAGCTGGCGTGCAACTGACGCCGCTCGACTGAGTACTGTCTATTGCGGCGAGATTGTTCCACCTAATTCAGATTGTTTACTCATTCAAAAGATTTGGAGCAAGAAAAAGTCATCACAACTTGGGATGTACATTCATGGTCGACATCTACCGAAGGAGGTCAACAACAACATATGTGTACACATTGGAAATCGTTTACCGCCAGTGACATCATTCAAAGTATTCTGTCTCGTGGTAGCGAATTTACTTCTAAGTTTCAATATTTCATTTGGCATAAATTATATTTTGTTGCACGAAAATACTCCTGTTGTAATCAATAAACGTTTTAGATTACTTGAATAACCCTTACCATCTGATTATTATTCAACCTTTCAGTCATATTGAAGGTACTGTAATAATTAAGCACCTAAGTGTCCAAAATCCGATGGCAACAAATATAGATATACTGTTTTGGTAAAACGAAACTAAGCATTTCCGCAAACAAAATCCATACAGAAAATGACGGCATATTAAATCGCCATGATAAACATTTTTGTTCACTTTGTCACGGAAAAGATCTAACACAATATGTATGACAGATATGACAGATAAATTTGTCGCCCATGTTATGCAATGCCGAAACCGACTTGAACTATTACTTCCGCCACAGCGGAACACCAAGATTGACCTATCACGATAATCAATTATCGCGTGTCCTACTTCACCCGCGCCTGTCCGTTCACACACCGACTGATCATCATTACGCGTGTGCAAAATGTGAAGCCGTAATCGTGGCAGATGTGATGTTGAGGCGGCAAGAAAATGCCATTCGACCGACTTGGAGGCCGACACATTGATCATGTTTATACCCGCGAATAGTGATAAAATAACACACAGCCTGTCGATCGATGTTGGTGGTAGCTGGATTTCGAAGCACGATTTTCGGACTGCTGCTTGCAGGAAAACCGACACTCAGAAAGAACGAGGTCGCTTGCACTTGTTCCGACAGACGTGTTCACCTGGATTATTTGTCATTTTTGTGTTGTCCTTCTTCCAGTTGGGATTTTTGACAGCCTACGGAGATAATCGAATTGATTTGATGGAAGCAAGTGGAATGTTGCGATTTACCGAGGCTGATTCCAAAGCAAACGGTCAAAATGCTGGTTCCGAAAATCACCCAAGTTTTAATGATAAGACATCTGTTCAAATGAGGCCACTTTGGACCTTCAGCATGCAGAACCGTCCCAAAGAGGTAGGTGTGAGTTCAATGTATACATAAATATGTATGGATGGCTAAAATAATCTGAAAGACTATATCATTGCATTGACTTAGCAGCTCAATGACAGCAAATATGTAATTCTGTAGATTACCTCGTTCTTGATGTGTGTGACTACTCATCCGTGCCAAGCCCATCGAACTATTCACAAAGTTGATCACGACGGTCCATAGTGGAAGCACTGGATTCGAGTTTCGCACTTATTTGAGCTCATCAGCAGTGCATATCCTTCGTTCTTTGCACATCCTTCAAGCGCACAATTGTTGTTATCATGTTTTCTTCATGATTAATATTATTCCAAATTTATATTTCGAAATAATGAACGAATCATCTCATTTCGACTGGTAATAGCGGAAAAGATGCAACAGATCTTAATTAGAAATATCGAACTATTTTGAAAACATATCTGAACTTAAACCACAAACGTTTTATTACAATAATGAAGGATATGCAGCAGCGTTCAGCATCCTGACATTGCAATAGGAAACAGCAAGTTCGAACAAGTACATCACTTCCCTTCAACTAATGCGGATAACGCTTCTCATTGGATTGTGTTTATTAGGTGAAATGTGGGGCAAATATATACTTTTTCCGTTCAAAATTCCTTGTCAGCATCAGCCACAAGTTGACCGGGAAGAAAAAGTTTGCGGCGTACCGCACTTGCTAAACGTCTTGATATATCCATGCAAATGATAGTTGAAAGCCTGGCGCTTATCATCTTCGGAGTGTGCTTCACATTTCGAAGATATCTCGAACGGTTTCGACGGTAGAAGGACAAAGGTTTATATTCAAGAAGATTTATTCAATGCAAGGTTGACGTAGCAGGTGAAGCTTTGCGCATGCTGTACAAAGATGTACGAAAAAGATCTATTATGTTTCTGCAACATAACACCACGCATTGGGGATAAATTGTTCTTGACCGCTCGTTTCGAAATTCCTGTGTTCTTCATCAACATTAAACTTGCGGAATGCAAATACTATTCTCGTCTGCTTAGCTAGATCAAACTTCCCAAGTGGCATTTTCACCAAGTAAAATTTTAAGTAAGGCAATAAAAGAAAAGCTTTAATCGATGTTTTAAATCACAAACGGATATTTCATTCGTTCTCTTGGGTATATATATATATATATAGGAATTCGCAAGGTAAAAATATGCTAGCATGATTGTCAAAACATTAGAATGACTCGTTTCGCCTATTTCTAACTTCCGACATACATTAAAACAGATTTGATAGCACCATCAAGTTTATTTCTTCATTATATTTTCACTAGCAGATGTCATCCGCCTAATCTAGGATTTGTAATCCACTGATTCGAAATACCACGCAAAATCTAGCCCTTCTCGTACAAACAACGTATATTTCTCACAACAATCATCACACGTGATATTTTGCGGTGCCATTTGTAGTTTACAATCACACGCATTCACCAAATGTACACCCCGCAGCGCGTTCGTGATAGTCATTCAATGTTCGTGTGATTGCAAATTTTGTTACCGATTCAACCGTACAATTTTAGCACTTACATCCCTAGAGATCCCCAATGTCAAATCAGACTACACGATAAAACACGATTCCATCATGTTCATGTTTTCGTTCTATGTTCGTTAACACGTGCGCAATGCATGGGCAAAATACTTTGTGTTTTTAACGTCAAAATCTCCAGGTATCAGCCAGGATAAATTATCAGCAAATTTCGGTCGAACAATGAAAGATTGATGTTCGTACAGGTGCCTTGTTCAGACAATTGGATACTTCGTTAGTTAGTTTTCTATGAAATGCATGACAAGGGTTTTAGCACTTTTGGGAATGAGACTTGTGTTCGATTTACATTTTTGCAACGCACAGGAATTCAAAAATCAAGACCACGAAGATCGTTGAGCCATTTTCCGTTGGACGATTGTCCACTACAGATGAGCTACTTTATGACCACGTAACTTGAGATGAACTCATCATGAGTCAGAATGTTTTACGCCACATGCTTTTATTGAGAACCAAAGGCCTTGTTCCAAGCTCTGGTTCAATTGACGTTAAACGCTGGAATATGATAACTGTATTGTGATTTTTAAAACATTTTATACCACAGTGAGACTTCCAGAGGTTGTGAATTCTGCAAGATTGTCATACCAAACGCTCTGAGTCACCACAAAACCATCAGTACAAGGTTTACAAATTTATACTTATTAGTACTTGGTGCTTTTGACTTTAAAATTCCATAACTTTTAAAAAACTTTATTTAATACTAAACTAGGAATATCTCCAAAACATATCCTCAATGGGATTGTGCGATTTGTGGACATTTCAGATTGTTTGTAAAACGATATACTTTACTTTGAGTTTATAATTATTAGTGAAACAAACTTAACCAAAAAACATTTCGCAACGAAGTTGTCAAGATAATTTTCTAAGATGAATTCAGCTCGCTGGATCTCAAAATTTCACCTTTTTAACTCTGTGGTAATCAATAATATTCGATTGATTGTATTGTTTTAGCGTGTCCTTCCCAGACATACAATCCTAAATGTTTTCTCGGTGTTTACCGTTAGCGAGTAAAATTAGTTACCTAAGTTTTAGTCAGCCGCGAAGCAGTGGTAAGTGGTCAATTTATACACACAAGTCATCGATGTCTAGGTCTCGTAGAACAAACAACATTTTCCACATGTACGAAAACTGACGATTTCATGTCCAGCTTTTAAGATATAATGGATGTCTTGTTGCTCACAGAACTTACAACTGAAAGATTTTTACAGCGATATATAAAGGAGCGAAATAAATTGTGAAACAAATTTTAAATTTGTTTTTGAGCACTTTTATGTTGGTTTGGTAATACGGACTACTGAGTTGGAATACATAATAACAGAGTAATTTTCTGAACTTTCACAATTAAGGTTTGGAAATTTCTTACATTCTTATGAAAATATTTGTGATTTATGCTGCAAAAGAAACAAAAATCTTAGGCATATACTTAAAATCAGGTGTGTTGTATAAAGACACCATTGAAAATTATCTTGACCAGCTGTCCCACAAAAATTGATAATCTATGTGACAACATTTCATCTGTAATTTGTTAATTTAACCCACAAACCAAATACATAATTCGCAATGTTTACCTGTAAAATGAACCAAAAGGAATCGGTTAACATTGTGATCATTGACAGCAGGTGAGATTTCAAAACCCGGATTTGTACGTCGCAGTTTCACATGTCGCAAATTGCACGTTGCAATATAATTTGTTCAATAATTTGTATGTATTTTTCACAACAAATTTGACCAACCACAATGCGCAATCTTTCTTCACTATAAAGAAATTTGAACTCTTATCAGGATGTTTGATATACGCTTCATCATACTTAGATAATAATCCTTGTGACAAGTCCCCCCATAATCGAAGTATTTAGCAATCAATCTATTTAATATTAAAGTAATAATACTAATAATATTTACTCAACACAATATTATTAATATTTGATGATGATGATAACAAGATTTAGGAATCAAGATTCAAAAATATATGGTTAAAAAATCAATTATCTTTACAATAACCATATATATATGGCATTTATTGAAGCATTTGCACATCAATTACATAAGCTGTGTGCGAAGTTGATTTTTTCAAACGTTTTGCTCATCAATCCATCCTGTCGTTTTCATTTCTTATTATCATGTTTCCATGAAAATGGACATTTTAGCCTTCAAATGTATTGCAACTAAATACTTTGAAATATGTAGGATTTGCGGCGCCAGTCAAGAAAACATCAAATTAGTACTAAATTATACATAATTATACATAAAATCGTGCAGACTGAACAATCGTCTATTTTGATTAAAACGCTCAACGTTTTGTGATTTATGTGATGTACAATGCACAGTGTTTGTAAGATGAAAATGTCATGAAAGTCATCGATAAAATCAAATTATAGGATCTTTAACGTCTCCATAGACCAGTGTTATTCCATGTGAATTGCTTAAAAAGAGTGAAGCCTTCAATTCTATTCGTTGATTCAGACGTTTCGTTCACATTTTCTAATGAAAATGAAAATAATTATCCTCGCAATTACATATCAATCGATCCACCATAGTTGTTTACCTTCTGAGGCTGATGAGGAGAAGAAGAAGAAAATAGTTTATTCTTTGAAACACATTTTAGCAAATAACACGATTTTAACCGCACAATTTTTAAAATGAAATAACGAAAACAGAGAAACTTTTTAACTGAATAGAACAATTTAAATTTCATTAAAATCTGAAACAGCTTCGTTTTCGTCTACCACCGGTATCAAGCATTAGGATGGAAGTTGAAGACCACGAAGTCCGCGCAAGATTGCTTCATAATTCGCGGGCGAAGCGCTCATTGCGATAAGTAGTACTTGATCGATGGTCGTCAACTGCTTGCCGACAGTGTTATCTACGTCTCGCAGTTGAATACAGTATCTGCTCTTCCCCAGCCTATGCATGACGCATTAAACAGGGCATCCAAAGTAAGAGGTCAAGAGCAAGTTGTTTCCCATTAGTAAGACCAAACTCATACCCCAAGGGAAGAATTACCTAGTTAAACTCTCAATTGAGTAGATCTTTTGGAATAAGATCATTTTCCATTCCGTATCATTGATCCAGACAAGGTAGGAGACGCTGTCGTAGTGGGGTATACGTAATCTGTAGACCATCTTTAGAAAGCAATTCAACATTCGTTACTTTGTCCAGCCACGATATGTTCAAATTGCGATGAATTTTCTTTTAATGAAAAGCATTATTAATTACTTAGATTCAAATTATCCAATGATAGCTTTAACAAAATATACTTATTCTTCTGAGAAATATCATATCCTTCGTAGAGTGGTGATAGAGTAGTGAAAGCAGTCAAATTTCGTAGCTGCTGCTGGCTAATATTGATTAATAAATTTCAGATGACTGATCACAGTACTCGGATATATCTTGATCAGTAGCATGCAAACAAACATTTATGTCAAATTTACGCAGAGCAACCTCTATTCTAATTATTATAGTTAGACTTCTTCGATCGAAGTCATCAATGAATGTACATCACAATCGCATGATTATTTCATGCTGTACAGATTTTGAATGACTAAACAGCTTGATTCGGGAGGTTCAATCTCTTTCGCAGCACTCGCAACGACAGGCGAAACTCTGTCGATTGGCGTCAGTTGCAGGCTGACGGCGTGTTTTGCGTTATGCTGTTTCGGCTCCTTCCTAGCTTGCAGACGACGATTTAGACATTGCCTCCATAGTATGCGGTCAAGAGCAAGTTCATCCCAACTCGTGGGGTCAATGCAAATAGCTTTCATATCTCTTTTGCAAACGTCTTTGTAACGCAAATGCGATCTGCCCAATAGTCAACATCCGTGAAAAATTCCAGTATCCGCAACTTTTTGGATACTGAGGCTAATTTCAGTCCAATAGTCATTTGCACAACGTCTTGCAATCCGTTGGTCTTTATTTAGAGTTGCTCTTATAAGTTGTTATTTCTCTCTCTGTTGGCATACCTTTGACGTACATGAATCCAGACCACTTTTCGTCCAAAACTGCATTCACATCAGAATCTTTTGCTTTTGACCAGTCGCTTGTTCGAGCTTTCTTCGGAACATAAGAAGAAAGTGCGACACAGCGTATGCAGCTTTTTAGCGATTCCCATTTTTCTGATGCTGATTCGAATGTAGCTGTTATGTTGATTTCAGTTGTGGAGGCTTTTGCAAATTGCACAGCTAGATTAGGCTTGCACTTACGAGTGACGTCTACCCTTTGTTTAGCAGAAAATTTGACGCGGTGAACTCTAACCTGAGGAAACTTTTGCACTTTTTGTACAAACCAGTGAATATTCAGTGTCGCATTCTGCGCTTTGATAAGATCTTGTCATATTTTTGCGCTTAACGAGAATAAGATCAAGCTGATGCCAGTGCTTCGACCGAGAATGTTTACGAGGGAGTTCATGATGTTATTTTGTTTGAAAGAATGTGATACTGACACAAAGACTGAACTGTGTGCACAGTTCTAAAAGGCGTTGTTAATTTTCATTGGTTCATTCACTCCGAACTTTTCGAGACAATTTTGCCAAGACTCGTATTCTGCACTATCTCTGACATTGAAATCACCCAATAATACTATACAGATGTCAGTGGCACGTTTTTTTAGGACGGTTGTAAAGCAATAATAAAAAGCGTCTTTTTCAGTAGGTGTCGCAGAAGGCGTCGGTGTATAAAAGTTGATCAACGTAATGGTACCAGTACTGCACGTCAAATTTATAGTTCAAATCAAAACCGCTACTGCTTCGTTCTGCTGCTTTTAGTAGGCTGTTGCGCACGGCAAACTGTTGATGAATTAGTTTAATCACTGAGTAAAATCACATGTTTCCTCTAGTAAACGAAACGCACTGTGTGGGTTTAAGTTTTGTCTTTGCTACATCATCTATAAATTCAATATTGCCTATTAGAACGAATACCACATAGCTATCCCAATCTTCATTTCGAAAAAAACTTTACCAATTCAAGACTCAGTTTTTATAGGAAGTCTGGAGTAGCAAAAATGCGAAATCGTCTAAAATATCACATTGCAAGTTCATGAATAAACTCGCAGTCAAGTTAAATTGCATACAAATCCTAATTGTTTTGCAACAGCGCTAAAGATTTCCTTATCTCAACTACACACACCAACTTGTTTATGCCAGCTAATGTCTCTAAAGACTGAGCCTGCAACTAACATTTAGCAAGGTGATCATATTATACACAAAGCTAAACTTGTATGCCACTATTGAATAGGTCTCTAACAAAGAACCACTATGTCCAAACAGAGATCCATAAAGTGATTCTTGAACCACTGATTTAATGCTCACTAAACCTAATCTTACTGTATCCACCTGATGACGGGAAACACACAGAAACCGGTAGTGGAGAGTGAGGGATGGGAAAGTGAGCCTTAAAATATATTGGCCGCATATGAGCGCCTTGATTAAGTTGGCAAGAATCACTTTATGGTTCTGTATTTGAACACCGTGAATCTTTGTATGAATAGTTTTTAACGATGTCAATTATACCATGTATACCTGTGTTTACCACTATATCACTGTTTCAAGGCTTACTGAACCCGATCTTACTGTCTCCACATGATGACGGCAAACAGCCAGAAACCGGTAGTAGTGTGAAACCGATAGGGATGTGTGCACCAAAATATAGAGTTTTTGTTATTTTCACCTTTTTTAATTTTGCTTGAATTCACAACAAAATATAACAAAAGTTGTCTAGAAGGACTTGCAGGGCTGTTCGATTAGTATACGTATAAAAAACTAAATTATTAGCAGTAAAACTTTCACTGATTATAATGGAAAATCATCATTTTTTCAGAACCAGCATTTTCAAAATATACTCCGAACTTCGGGATCTCGGACGCGAAATCCACTTCAGTCACTTCTGTTAATCAATCAGAATGACAGTATTTCTGATTCCGAAGAGCTTTATCCCTCTCAACGATGGTTTTGGTCTGGAAGCGCAAGATCTCGGCCTGATCGGTTGGGTACCGTATCCTCACGGGGTATTTCACGGCAATTTCACCCGAGTGAGTTTGCTCATAATCGGTGGTTCTCGTCCGGGAAACGTAGGTTACATGACGGTGTGCAAAATGAAATTTGGATGTTCACACTCAGTGCAATGAAGCGACATAAATTCACAGTTGACCCTATTCAAGTAAGCAGATTATTTGTCGTTCATTGATGATTTGCTTTCTTCAAAATATTGTTGAATTGTATAAGTGAGAGATGTATGTTTCGGTTTAAAAACCAACAAGGTATTCCATAACTGCTCTCGGTCATAACTAATTAGGAATTGTGAACTGTACGTCCATATTTTTCCCGATCTTGTAACGTTCAGCAATATAATATCAATTCCTGCATTAACCTAAGAATATTATTTTGTTAATTTTGCTACAAATATAACAGTAAACGTGTTTATCCTACATTCAATCGACCGTGACATTTGCAAAAAAATCAAATCCCACCAAGAGGGTAAAAAGTAAATGATTAAATACACTTTTGAAGCTGAAAACAGTAGATAGTTGTTGTAAAACACGGTTAAACGCTCATAAATATAGTTAGCCCCCTGTTGCTACCAGATACTAGCACAGAAAATTGTGTTTTGTTTGAGTTCAATGGATAGATGTGTGGAATATTGAACTAAAACAATTAGTTAGATGCAATCAAACTTAAAGGCCCATAATTATATGACTAGCGTGCAATTTCGAGTTGTCGAATTGATCAATGCTAAATAGTTTTGTTGTTTACAAAGCATTGTTCGCGACGGTTTTTTACTAGCGACTGACATTGTATGAATCATTAGTAGATAGCTTCGATAATCACTTCTATGCAAGTTGAATTTATGCCCTGTATCAGAAAAAAGCTTGGAAACAAATAGTAGGACTTTTAAATTTACTAAGCTTTCATGAACACGGTGAACTCACGTGCATTACTATATATCACACTAAATTTCGAGGATTACAAACCGTTGAAAGCCAGCATTTAGGCACCTAGAAGTATAAATAGGAAAACAAAAAGTCAATGTTTTTTTAAAATCATCTCCAATCCTACATTTGGTGAGAATACAAGTTGGTTTAAAGACGACAATCAGTCATAAGTGCTTCAAACATTGAAATCCATGCACGAAGGCGCTCAAAATTCCGGAAAATACTTAAAGCCCTAAACTGATCAATTGGGTTTCCTTCCAATTACCATTAGTTGTGTCATAATCTTCTCGTTAATAGCAAACGTATACTTCGATTAGATTTTATATAATGCTCAGCAAAACACTCATTTTCCCTGTGTGCTTACTGTGTTATGTCGACACGCAAGAAAACTGGAAATTGTGAGTCGGAACTCTTGACTGCTAGATGGCTATCATTTGAATGATTCGAGGTTTTCTGAACATGATAAAGTCGACGGTCACATTAACTACTAAGATCAGGAAGGTTTTGAGAATATGGTTTTGTCTGAATTTATACGTGATATTCGAATTTACGATAGAGATATTTTTGCCAGGCGTCGATTTACTTTCGTAATAACTATGCGCCTGTATACTTAAGCCTGTGTGTCGTTCTGTGGTCGGTCATCACATAGCAGTCATTAGCAATCTGAATGTTCGGTTAGCAAACTGGATCACATTTTGTTACAAAATCACTGGCAAATCAATGGTAGATTTTAAAACTTATTGTTATTTTCCACAGCCCTCGGGTTTGTTAGAAGTACTAATGGCTAATCTCAAAATCGCGTTGCTACTTGAATGGTTTCTTTAAGGTCTGTATTTTACGTACAATAAGATAAACCGATTGATCGATTTTGTTCCATGGGTTCGTATTTTCGGTTCATGCGAATTAAACAGGAATCTTTCCGAGTGATTGGTGGTCATAGAAATGATATACGGAAATTTCTAATTTGTAATAATCTATTCATGTTCCTACTCGTCTTTCAGTTTGTTTCATCGAGTGAATTGCGAATCAGAAACAAGACATACTCTAAATACTGTGTATTCGGTGCATTTGATTTGAGACTGAGTATGACAAGTGATTTTACACTATGTGAGATATCGCGCAATCGTTTTGTGTTGATCCAGCATTGCAATATGACTTTGTTATCCATCCGTAATGTGTTTGCAAACCTAAGAAGCAGTAACATACTAGGTACTTCCGCAAACCACAGTGTTGGAACTCGAACAACAGTGAGTAGGCCTTCTATCTTTTAGCTGTATTAATCTTCCTCCGGTAAAGTGATATTTGAGATAAAAATCAAGGATTCTAAATTTTGGAATTTATTCTGGTTAAAAATGTTCCATGTTGGAAACCTTGTAAATGTAATTTTACATAACCATTACTTTATAGGAAGCTAATTGCAGAAATTTTATTAAACTTGTCAGATAACATTTTTAAATGAATTATAAACCGGTTAATATAAACAAAGCAATTGAGCACATTATCCGTTAATCTTTAGAAACAGCATTTTGTCATTTTCATTTTTATGAGAGCAGTTTATTTTACTGGAATGTTTTTCTGACCAATTTTGTGTCCAATTTCCTAAACATTTACCAGGGGTGTATATATCTATCGATCTTATTTTTTGCATAAATTCCCTTAAAATGACACTTTTCATTTCAATTTCACACATTTTTGTAGTTATACTTCATGTTATACGAATGGGAATCCCTGCAACAACAAAAGCAATTAAAAATTGAAAAACAGCGCCAGATTCGTAAAGAGCAATTAAAAATGGAAAAAATCCGCGAGATGGAATATCAACAACACCTACGTCTATTCGCATCACTGACCAGAAAAAATCATGTTCAAAAAATTAACCAAGCTAGAGATTTTCAAGATTTCCGTCGCCTACTCACCAATCAACAAGATAGTCATCGGGGTGGCAAAATTGTTACAGATAAAATCAGGGCGTTGCCTGGTCTTCCCGTGATTGGTCCGAGATTACATCATCCGATTATTGATGATAACAACGTGGTCGTCTCCACTTCGAGTAAACTTCATTTGCCAGGAGCCATTGGTGGAGGTATCGTTGTGAAAACTACGCGAACCACCCGGGATCTCAACTCGGATCTACCGGATAACGAAGCTGAATACATCGAACAGGACCAACAATCTTGTGGGTTCATGCAAAATTGCTTAACAACTATTTATTGGATGGTGCCCTTTGAATGTGTTGAATATAAATACATAGGAGTTTGTTTAAACTAGTCAATTTAAATAAGCGAGAACAAAATGATTTGCCGATGGATTGGTGGCGTGAATGTACACCTTTCTTCGCATATTGTTATTTTTTCCAGCAATGTCCAGGGTGAAATGTAACTCTATCATCTCTACACCTAACATGGATCAGAATCATGTACAGCGGACGCTCTTCTAATGTTTAGGCATAGTACTCAAACATTTTCGTGACTGTTGGTGTTTAGATATCATGTTTATGTACAATTTGTTCTGTATAACAGCAAACAAAACTCGATTTTCAATATACAAATCGTTCATAGTACAAACGAATTACCGCGCTATAGTCATGACTAGCCACTGTGGGCGAATGTGGAGAAGTTTGCGAAGACGTATTTTTGAAAATACTCATTTAGTGCAACAGTATTTAGTTAGCAATCTATTGAAGAAACCATTTTCCTAAACTATAAATTTAATAATGTAAACAAGTGTAGGAAAGATAATATGGGAAATAGTATGTTGGTCAATATTAGAGATTTTCGATTTGACATTGTACATATTACGCAATGATTGTCACTCCAATCATTCAGCGTTGTATGTTGTGTTTCATCACACGAATTATTACAATATTGCAGTATTGTCTCGGACACATTGCTCATTCATGATTCTCTCCTTTGTCGTCTTTCATGATTTTTCTCCCATTTGAGACTAAAAGTTCTCCTCAGATTATGCAAAACACTCATATCAACTATGCTAAAATCTAACCAAAACCCGATATTTTATTTACGTTTTCTCTTGATTCACCGCGACCGTTTTGATTTTATACGATTAGCCTTACTGATAGCCTTTTTATCAGTCTACATTTAGACACGTTTCATGCTATTGAATTCGCCTCAAGATCCTTGTTTCCAATTTTGTGCACCAATTGAAGCAATTGTTGATTACTTAGCTCCCAAATACAACTGTTATCATTCTCAAAAATCGATGATCCCTTTTATTTATTTTTTTCGTTTGCACAGATTCAGAAGACGAACTACGCAGCGCATTTGAAAGCTACCAGCAATTCAAAACCACAGCGTGTCAACCACGAAACATGACACTGTGCACCTTCAAGATGCTCGACAAACCGGAGCATCATACGCGATTGGCGATTCCGCCGGGTTTTGATGTGCAACGTTGCGCGGATCAAATCGAACACCGCACGTGCCATGGAATGGAGAGCACGGAACTACAAGAATTCCGCGAACCCATGACATCTTGCAGCTGTGAATCGCCAGACGAGCAATGCCTTCCATCGAAAGTCGGATTGATTTCACAAGCCGTTGCTTTGATACAGGTACGTTACTTGAATTGTTTGATTTCCTTTGTATATAACTACTGTTCATCAAATCAGCTTTTATGATATACCCACCTTTCCGAGTGAGCTCTGATTCACAGAACTCGCCCTGTGTACCCATTCATTTGGGTTAAAAGGTTTAACTTGACGGTTTGTAGAATTTTGATGATTTTATGAATGTGTTGTATTTGGATTTCTTATATCTATATTCCTCACGGATCAGTTCTTTTGATATTGCAAGCATCTTACACACGGACTTATGTTCATATGCATTATTAGGACCATAGAAATATTTCTTTCAACGATCTCAGTGGATTGACTTATTGAAATATAATAGATAATAGCTGAACAAATTCTACTATAATGGTATGAGCTTAGTATTTAATTATATATCTTCAATAAGGTTGTATTTTATGAGATTAGAATGTAAGTAAAAAATTATCGTATAAATATGTGTACGCAAAAATCGGCTGATGAACTAAATCATATAGCATTCACAGGAACTGTCGTTTGGAATTTTTGCAATCATTATTGGAATAGTAATTTTCGACCTATATTCATAAAAATGATTAACAAATCTTGAATAGAATGTGTTCGAAACATTTGAGAATAAACGGTAAAACGTTTGAAAGAAAATATCACTTATTATATCGCGGCTAAAATCTTGCAAACTAACGATTGCTAAATATTATGGTTACTAAACGAAGTCTTCCGTTTGAGTCTAGGGTGTCCACAGTCTTAACTGACACATAAAAGTAATTTTCATCGTAATTCTAACGAAATGTTCCGAATGACAGCTTTCATCGACACAGCGGACGAGCTACTCAACTGAACTCATCCTTGTCACAAATCATTTGTCGTGTGAATGTCAACCACGGTGAGTTGTGTCGTGTGTGTGTTTGTATTGTTATTTTGCACTAGATATTTTAATTGAATGTGACATTTTGGTTAAACACAGAAGCCACTTTTTCATGATAAGCTATTCCACGTATTCGTTGTGAGTCTCGATGGCTTTAGTTCCGAATACATTCCGATTTTTAAAGTAATCTGTTGCTCACATCCCTCGAACCTACACACAACGACCGGTTTCTGGCTGTTAGCCGTCATTAGGTGGAGACAGTAATATTAGGTTCAGCGAGCCTTAAAACAGTGGACACACGGTAAACAAGGTTATACTCGAATGCCACTGTTGCATATGGTGCGTACAACGGACCACGATGATCAAACACAGAATCACATAGTGATTCGTGGTCAAGCACTCAAGGCGCTTATGGATGACCAAAGTAATGTGTTGCTCACATCCCCCGAAATAACACTCCACTACCGGTTTCTGGCTTTTTGCCGTCATCAGGTGGAGACAGTGAGCTCAGGATCAGTGAACCTTGTAACAGTGGAAGTGTGGTAAACAAAGTTAGACTTTCAAGCCATTGTTTAATAGGGTTTTTAAACGAACCTCAATATGAGCAACACATTACTAATATCATCCATCAGCTTTACTCGAACAGCTTTTAATATGTGATTCTGTGTTTAAAAATCTATGTAGGTTGAACGAACATTATCAAACAGTGGCTAAAACGTATAACATTGTTTGCATCCAGATTTAATTAATGAAAAATATGAAAATCTTTTTAGTAAGAATTTTGTTCTGGAAAGTGATCTTTTGAATGGCGTTTTTTTTCATCACATGTGTTCACGCACATGCGGATGGTATCAAATCGAGGCATAAGCGTAAAATCGTTATTTGCATGTATTTCCATCAGACACACCAACCCTAACCTACGACCAGTTTCGTGTGCATCCAACAGATAGGGACAGTAAGATCCAGATTCTCATGCTTTGAAACAGTGAAAAATTGGTTAGCAAGTTGTAATGCAGGTTTAATGAAATAATTTTTATGTTCCAGTTAATAAATTGATCATTCTATTTGAACTCAAATTTAGAAGTGAAAATTGTTAAGAATCATTTATTGTGGTGCTCATATCCCCATCCCTTACACATCACTACCGTTTTCTGGCTGTTTGCCGTCATCAGGTGTAGACAGTAAGAATCACATTCGTAAAAGCAGATTTCAGATTAAAAAAACCATACACATGCCCTTGAAACATATATTTTGAAAGCAGATCATTTCTATTAATTTGATCATTAGACATATATCGAATGTTTGATTATTTGATAGAAAATTGGGCTGTCAATCACATTAACAAGGGCTTCCAAGTAAACGTTGTTCACTAATTTTTCAAATTCTAACGTCACCCTTGACCTAATCTTCCATCTTGCATCTTATACCATCAAAATAAAATCCGGTTGTGTTATCTAATAACAGGAGAGGTGCGTACTGCAGTTAGTTGTCAATACCAATAAGCTAGTTTCACAAAACTGCTAAGATAAATATTTATGAGTTTTAACTTGAATCACCTAATATTATTGATTTTATTTACTGTATACCAAAAATCACGTATTCAATTCAATACGAATTTTGAGTAACCATTTGCCTTATTTTTGAAACCAATAATTCGATTTGTTGACAGTAAATTATGAGATTTGTTGTGTTTTCTGAATTTCAAGTCTTACTCACGAGTAGTAAATTTATCGAAATATAAGCAACGTATTTTACATTATTTGGGTTTTCACGTACTTTCACAATAAAGATGGACTAAGGATAAGCAAATTTTTGTTAGTAAAACCTGGTTGAACTAACTATTCTACAAGTGTCAAATGATGGTATGAAAATACCCACTAGCGAGAGAACAAGAATAAGTGACAGTTTTTTAAATACTTAGAAACCAAACACAAGAACGTCCGTTCTAACACTAATCCAATAACGTAAATTATGCACTAATATTTCGTTAATCCCACCCAATTACATTTAAGACATTTATATGTCATCAACTTCGTTACAGACATCCGTTACTTTGTTTAAATTTGATGATTCAAGTAATTCACAGAATTTTCTGTTGTAACTTACAGCTGCGAAAATCGTCTGTGCTTCCACCCCTTGAAGTTTATCAAATATACCGTCACCGATTGCGGATGTGTCTGTCCACCGGATGATAGAAGATGTCACGAACTGTTAGAAGGGGAACAAGCATTCACTGAAGCAGAGTAAGTCCCGTACGCAGTATTCATTCATTATCTGAATGGGCTCGCGATATTCACTAGATATTCCTTGATGAGGAAATTATGAGAGCATTTTGCTGCACTAACAAGAGCAATGTACTCAAAGAATGAGATGATTCCAGTACATGAAGCAATAATTATTTCCTACATAAATTTTGGATGATTTTCTTGTTTGAAATCGAATAATTTACCAAAAGTAAGGCACGAAAAAGTGGATTTTTGGGTTTATCCATCTGCATATTTGTGGGTACATTTGATTACTGGTTGATTGTGTCCACCTTATGCGTGCAAGATCAAGAGTTGCTTAATATTTTTTACATTTTTGTGAATGTAAGTTCAAAAATCACACGTGTCAAATCAACGGATATGCGAACAAAAATCCGTATGTACATGAATTTCCGGTACACACACACACATCCCAAACCTGTTTCGTATTGTTTGTTTTCATCAGTTATGGACAGTATGATCAGGATCAGTGTGCCTCAAAACCCTGGAAGAATGGGAAACAAGTTGCGCTTGTATTCAACTGTTGGATTAGTTACCTGGAATGATAACAAATAAGATTCTATCTAATTCGATGCGAAATCCGAAAAGACTGCAGTTGACTAAATAAATTAATTAAATATTGGACTCATTCATTTCAGTCGAATGACCATTCGTAAACACTCAGAGATTAATAAAGAGAAGTGAGGTTTTAAGATTAAACATTACGTAAAATTCAGCGTACCAGTTGCAGAAACAAAGATAAAGATAACGAACTGAACGTTTATTATTCCAAGTAGATTGAATGAATTTTTAATGTGGTATTCCGGGTAGCTAGGAGAGTATAAAATTGGATTGGAATGGGGGTTTATCGTATCAATGACCATTCACATCAGGTCTAAGCTCTTATTGCAGTAACAACAGACACCCAAGAACATGTATTCAATCAACAAATCCCTCAGCTAAAAAATTAACGTGTGATTAAGCTGGCTTGACCTTTATAACTCTCACGCTATTTGAATATCGCTGAAATGTTCAACCACGTTGGATTAATCTGTGCGTACCCCTCGTTGGTTAATATTTCTGTGTAAATGGCCCGGCGATTTTTTACGGAGCGGATCATTGAGAGCCGATGACCCGATGAGTCAACATTGCCGATTCATGTATGATTTACTGTTTGATAGTGTTTACCGTATAATTTGGTTTGAAGACCGTTGTAACTTGAAACATTCTCTTGCAATGTTCCTGTAACAGATACTCTTGATTTTATGATGTCTGTTGTCAGGCTTGTTGGTGCTTATTGCTCTCGCAATGTAGCGAAGGATGTTATTCTCTGCATCATTAAGGTTTTGTAGATAAGGAATTTCACGTTAGCTACGTTGTTTTCTATTCCTAAGAAACCTTTGCACTGGGTCAATAATTTGTTTCCCATAACAGATTCATATAGATTTTGTTGTTATTAGCTTCCCTCGGTGGAGGTAGACCATCGACATACATCGCAACCGCATGAGAGTTCCAAGCTCCACAGCATTTTACTTGACTAAACAGTCCGATTTTGTAAAACAAAATTTCCTGCAGGTATCACATCGATAGGCAGTACTCAATTGATCAACCCCGGTTGCACGCCGACGGCCTGTTAAAGGTTCAGCAGTTGATAGCAATATTCTCTCTTTCCAAGCGTGCAGACGAAGCCTTACGCATTGCCTCTAAACGAAAGGCTCTAATGTCAAGAGCTTTTAAATCGCTTTTTCCAAAGTCTTTTAACTCACGTGCTCAAAGCTCAATCAAGTTATTAATCTGTAACGATAATTCCGACCAGTCAAATGACCTATTTGTTCAATGTGACAAGCAAGTCTTATTTTAACTCATTTTAATTTCGACAGAATTCCTTTACCACTCAATGGTTCATTCATACTTCCACTGTGCCGATACGGTCCAATGGATGATGCGCATCTATATCACCGACGTTGTCCTCGCAACATGAGAACAAATTGAAATATTGAACGGCATTCGTCACTGAAACGCGAGTTTCCCACCAGAAATGTTCATAGCCTTATCAACAGCTCCATCAGATAGGCAAACCACGTGGTCGAAATTATTTTTTTTACAATTTTTCATGTATGTACCACACTCTTGTGAATCTCCAGTTATTCTTCGGCTGCTTGTTTCTGGATTATGATACAACACAATTTGACAATCTTATTGTTTAAATTCTTCGTTTATATAAATTGGAAAACTTTTTGACCTTGCAGTCACCCTCGGTTTGGGTATGGGTGACAGGGGTACAGGTAGGCCGGAGATGATTGCGTCAGTTTATTTCAGGTCACCATGTGACAGGTGGTCAATTATCACATTTTCCTTTCATCGGTCCAACTTAAGCAGGTTACCCCCCACGTTGCAGGCACGCACATCCATTGGGTCTCAATTCATCCCGGAGGTCAACCTGTCCAACGCTAATCGTGTTCATTCACGAATCCCACCACACAAGAGAAGCCGATTGGCCAAACGCATATCGTGTGTTGTCAAAACAAATAATCCTAAAAACAAGCACCAAGTGGTTAAGCTTTATCTGTTTCAATTCCGAAAGTTTTCTCATGTTTTATTGACACTCAGAACTACTATTTTTAACATCCGCAGCAATACACAACGCAACATTTTCAAAATATCTATTTTGATGTAAGCTGTTAGGTGAGCACGGCACAGCTAATCATATCAAATCAAGCACTCTCGATTTCGGTCAACTAAAAGGTGCATCGCGTGGTCAGATGAGTCCCCAACGTTTATTGCTGTAGCTTTCGGTTAGCGATTATAGCTAGACCCCGATATTGATGAGTGCTTAGGGAGAGAAAAATACCGTCACGTCCTGTTTAAACTCTCGTGTCTAACGCAATTGTAATGACTGAGTTGATGAGCTACAGACCGTACAATTTGAATGGTTCATTGTTAGACAGTCAAAACTGGACCATCCACGCGAGAAACTTACGGAAGATGAATGCTTTCCATTCAAGGAGAACCCGTCGCATATTGAACATATTTGTTTTTGCCAGCTTCCGTTGATATCGGTCATAGATGTACATCACAAGTGCATTATTGTTTCATGCTCCGCAGCATTTTGAATCGAATAAACAGTCCGATTCGTAGGTAAATATCTCTACAGCAGCACTCACAGCAATAAGCAGTCTTCGTTTGATCAGCGTGATCTGCGTTCAGCTGTCAAGAGCTATATCTGCTATTCACCAGCTTTGACATGGCGCTTTACACAGTACCTCCAAAGTGAGCGGTCAAGAGCAAGTTCTTCCCAACTCGTAGGGTGAACGAAGAGAGAATTCGTATCTCTTTTAAAAATGTCTTTGTTCCGCTAGTGCAGTCTTCCCAAAGATCGACTTCCTGATTTCAACTCACCATGAAGTCGATCTTTTGGATAACGACCACTTTACATTCTGTATACATGGCCCAGCCAGCGTAGACGGGCTGTTGTAGTAGGTTAAACATGCTCTCTAGACCGGCTTTAGAAAGCACTTTAGCATTCGTTACTCTCTCCATTAATGATATGCTTAAGATACAATGGATGTTTCTTTAATGGGAAGCATTCAGCTCTAGTTCGTGTCTTGCGTAGATGGTCCAGGTCTCATTGCCGTACGCGATGTATAGCATCATCATGTTTGACTTAACAG
The DNA here is from genome assembly GCA_013407085.1 of Atriophallophorus winterbourni. Lineage (NCBI taxonomy): Eukaryota > Metazoa > Platyhelminthes > Trematoda > Plagiorchiida > Microphallidae > Atriophallophorus > Atriophallophorus winterbourni. The sequence continues at coordinate 20,792 of JACCGJ010000967.1, forward strand.
TTTGAACATATTGTGCATTGGAAAAAAGTGACAAATGCCTAAGTGTTATCTAAATGTGGTCCAAAGATAATATTTTTCCGACTGAGACAGCTTTGCCTACACCTGATTGGTCATCTGAACAGAGAGCAATTTTATCTTATTCTAAAAGTTCTATTCAATGAAAATCATAAATTCAACATTCGGTCAAATCGCACTTGTTGTAAATAGGAGTTTGCGCAAGAGCTAGTACGGCCATTGACATTCAGCCTGCGAATTGTAAAGAACGTCGTTGACCGCTCATTTCCAAGCTGGATAAGAGAAGATTCTGCCCTCGATCGCGAAAATTAGATCAAACCGACTCTGATCGTCCGAGTACTGTCTATCGCTGTGAGCGCTGCTGGAGAGACGTTTCCTCCCAAATCGGATTTTTCAGTTAGTTGAAACGCTGCGTAGCATAGAACCATCATAAGATTGGGATGTATATCGACCAAAGCGGACTAACAACAAAAACAACATGTTACAACCAATAACAGTTCTTAGCTCTGAAGAAGAACATTTTGATGATGCCATCAAGTTTGAATACGAAGCGTCCAACAGCAATCTCACAAGCTCGATGAAAAACTTTCGAACATCATCCACACCATGAGCTACGGATCTTCTCTGATGTTGCTGAACAGTTTCTATTTAAATGTGACATAAACGCCGTCCTTGTAAACTCAAATAAAGTTAATGTGCGCCACGTGCTCTTGTGCAGCTCGCAACATCGTGATGCTCACGAGACTAACTATGTTTGTTCGAAATAACAAACAGTTCCTGAACGTCTACCGTGCAATGACCTTGCCCTTGAAAAAAAACGTTTTTCGTATCCTTAAAAATCATAACATGCAATAAGAATGTGGTGCGCGCGAGTATATATCAACGGTTGATTAAATTGCCAGCTCTCTAGATAGCTGCGCAGTTAATGGAGATTACAAAAGGCCTCACATAATGCGGGTATCTTTTTAAAGGCAAGCTCTACCCCGGGGAGCAATTGTTTTAACCTCGCCTCTTCAGAAGCCATATTGCGTTTAAGAACAGTGGCTTTCAGGGTGTCGTAGGGCGAATTTACTGGCATCGGGTCAAGAACGTCTAAAACTTCTTTCGCAATATACAGCGGTAGCTGAGATTGCACGAAGGAAAACATGGTTTCTTGTTTAGTAATGCGTCTAAAACGAAACATTCCTTCGAGCTGAATGAACCAAATGTGTGGGCTAGCTGGGTTAAAAGCTGGAGTGTTGCCTGCGATAACATTCAATTGCGATTCGTTAGGTTCAACCGACATTATAGCAAAGTTTAAAAAAATAACGGGAGTTCTGGGCGAAAAATGGAATGCGGGCTCACCAATTATTCAACGTAATTCAAGGTTTTTATTTGTCTGAAAACCAACAAGCTTAACAACAACCATAGGATGGTAAAAATTGAAATTTAAGTGTATAAACAATATAAGAACATAGATTAAACAGTATATAAGTGTTCTATAAACGAATAATGCAATAAAAATTCGTCTAATTTCGTTTTAAAGTCGTGCAAGCTAGTGGCGTGAGCAACGGTTGGAGGTAAACTGTTCAAAGTAAAACAGACACGGACAGAGTATAAATACCTTCTACAGTTCAGGCGGGAATGGCGTACGACCAGCACATATTCATTGGTCCGATAATTCTTCGTACCCCTTCGCGTGAATAAATATTGTAAGAGATGGTTCGGGGTATGGAATGTTTTGTAAAGTAAGATAAGGTCTCCTCTGATTCGTCGATAGGGAAAATCGAACAGATTCAATTGAGCTATCCTTTCTTTATATGGTTTGTTTCGGATGCTGAGAACTAGTTTCGTTGAGCGGTGATAGATTCGCTGCATAAGTTCCACATCCCTCTTGAGCCACGGAGACCATGAATGCACACCGTATTCCATGACTGGTCTCATGTATGTAATCATGATCCTTGGGAATATCTTGGGCGAAAATTTCCCAAATACACGTTTGAGTAGATTTAGAACACGTGTTGCTTTTTTAAAGGCACTGTTAGTTTGAAGTGATGTTTTTAAACTGGAGCATATCCAGACACCCAAATCTTTTTCTTCACTGCAATTTTCAAGGACATGCAAACCTATGTGATATGTGAACTCTACTCGTTTCCCCACATTCATGATCGTGCATTTGTTGAAGTTAAACGGCAGTTTGTTCTTCAACGACCAGCTGTGAAGCGTATCAAGATCCTTTTGTAATAGCAGACAGTCTTCTGGACTACGAATGCTGCGCCAAATCTTTATGTCGTCCGCAAATAACGAAATGTTACATCGAACAATTTCCAGTATTTCATTGACATAAACCAGAAAGAGGATCGGACCAAGGACTGAGCCTTGGGGAACTCCGCTAGTTGCTGCAATTGGTTTCGTTAATGCACCATCAACACGTACCTAATTAGTGCGATTTGTTAGGTAGTCATTTAGCCAATTCAGCAACTTTCCAGTGAAGCCAAGCCTTTTAAGCTTCAGCAGTAGTAGGGAATGGTCAACACGATCGAATGCTTTTGAAATATCCAAGTAGCACGCGTGTATTGGTTGTCCTTTATCTACGGATTTTGTCCAATCATCTAGCGTTACCAGTAAATTAGACAAACAGGAATAATTTCGTCTGAATCCATGCTGGTTCCTCGAAAGCAACTGATTATTCTCGAAGTGTTTCATTAGATCGTCAACAATGAGTCGCTCAAATAATTTTGAAATCACTGGTAACAGAGTAACGGGTCGGTAATTGGAAACATCGGAGCGATTTCCACCTTTGTAAATTGGAGAAATTATTCCTCGTTTCCAATCTGTAGGAATCACTTCACTTGCCAGTGTTTGCTCGAACAGATAAGTGAGTGGTTTGTATACCAAACTCGCAAATTGCTTCAATATTTTCGGGGTTATTCCGTCGGCCCCAGGAGACTTTCCGGTTTTAAGATTAAATAAACCTTGAAGGACGCGTTTCTCAGTGACACTTATTTCACTTAGGGCAACCGTGTTTGAAAGTGTTGGATTTGGGCTGTTTATTGCATGTTGTATCGGGTTGAATACCGATGAATAAAACGTGGCTGAAGCATCAGCAGTTTCTGCTGCAGTTGTTGTTGGTCCAACTGATGTGTTCACAGACGCTACTCCAGGTTTCACCTTAGCTTGATCGTTAACCATACGATATAGTATTTTGGGGTTTCGCTCCATCATGCTTGATAACACTTCTTGGAAGCACAACTTGTTTTGGATGACAAATTTGTTTACTTTGTTCCGCAGTAAACGGAATGTTTCCCAGGTCTCGGATGATGGGTTTTGCCGATGGTGTCGCCAAGCAATGTTTCGTACCGTTAACCACTTACGAGTTCGGCTTCTCAATTTAAATTCAAAGTTTTTTCTTGAGTTCCTGAGGACAAATTCGGAGCTCATTTCGATTGAACTTTTGAGATTAGATATTAGCCATATCCAAAACTCATGTACGTTGCTGGTTTCCGGTTGGCAGTCAAACGTGTTTTTCAGAGCATCACTCAACGCCATAGTGTTGATCCGCTTAACTCTTTTACGGGCATCATTTGTTCTTACAGCTTCAAACAGATAGTCAAACTGGATGACGACGTGATCACTTAGTCCCAGTGGACTTTCGTAAGCAACGTTATCAATGTCATGTTCATTGCTTGTCAGAACGAGATCTAAGAGTGAGGGTAAATCGTTTCCGTGGTATCGGGTATTACATGTAATGTGGTTATAAAGAGGAATATCGTCAAACAACTCACTGAATGCGCGCTCGAGGGAGTGTTCTGGGTAAATGGTGCTGCTCTGCCGATTCGGTAAATTGAAGTCACCCATAATCAAAAATCCACAAGTGTATCTGGAAGTAACCATGCGAATTTTATCCAGTAGGGCCAGATTGTAAGTTTCCTGTGCAGACGGTGGGCGATATACTACTCCCAAAACACAATCTTCGCCGTTAGCTAGTCGGATTGAGCACCAGAGTGTATCCAGTAACACGATGTCTGGATCCGTAATCTCACGGCACAGAAGATTTTGGCTATAATACAAATAACTCCTCCTCCTCTGGTTTCACGGTCATGACGAATAAGTGACATTCCTTGTAATTCTAGTTCACTGTTTGTTTGCTGAGTCTGCAGCCACGTTTCCGTTACGGCGATGATGTCTGGTGAACATCTCAAAAAAACTGCACGCAGTTCACCGATTTTGTTTCTGATACATTGTGCGTTGGTGTAGATGCATTTCATAGTTGTTTTTCTCAACAAGGATGGGGTGTGGGGAAGAAGGCTAGTGGAGTGCAGAATATATGTTAGGCCGACTCCTCCAGAGTCGGCAACTGAAGGTTTTTTGCTTGCAGGGATGCTGGATCGTTTTGGGGTTGCACTGTTGGAATACAGTGATCAATCGTATCGGCTGAAATTGTTTTTGACACGTCAACAACTGATTGACTTGATAGTGTTTCTATTGAACTTAGTGGTGCATCTATCTTTCCGATATAGTGTTTTGATGCACCGAGTCTAATTTCTCGCGGGACTATTCTGCGGCCGTTTTCCCAACGAGTTTTGACCGTGTTCAACATATCATTACGCAAGAACGTTATTTCATGGTCGCTATTTTATCGAATGAGCCAATGCACTGGTCCTAAAAAAAAGTATAAAGGAAGTTTCCTTACCAAGAGTGAAATTTATTTGGCATTTCGAAAGCTACGACTGCTGCACACACATTCTGATTATAGTATCCATTTTAACGACAGTAGATATGCAATTTTACTCAGGTGAATAATAAACTGTAATTATCTGACCGAATTATAGGCATAGTAGATCGCCGAAATACAGTTTTCTTGTACTGTACAATTCAATTCAACTCAATTTTAATGGACTTAAAGCATATAGCTTTACAATAAACCAAAGAATAATATAGAAATACGAGTAATATAACAAGCAAAAACAGGATTTTGTTGCTTAAGGAGCAGTTCAAGAATCAGCCAAATACCAATGGGCGGAAATTGTTTTCAATTGGTGGGATGAAAAATGAAGATGCATGGGGTCAAGATGTATGGTTTTCTTCGATGCACGGGTTATGGGTCAAAAAGGCATCAAGACTTCTCTTACAAATCTGTTGATTTGATGAGTTTACAACATTATCTTGTAGATTTTTCTAAGTGAAACAAACTCGCACGGCTAAAAAATGTCATCTACAGTTGAGTCGCGAAAGAGGGACAGTTAGAGTCAATGTGTGAGCTCTTGTCGTATGCGATTTGCTTTGTTTCCTAATTTCTTCAAAACAGGGATTTGAATTGTTTTGAGAATGATTTTTATTTAACTATTATACTAACTTTCTCAACATTTTAAATAACCTCATAGGATTTGAGAAACGGCAGTTGAATTATTCTAGTTCAACGAGTTCATGAATCATACATGAATCATACATGCATCACATGTTAAGCATTTTTGGAAGAAGAACGAATACAGAAGTACACTCTAAAACTGGTCAACAGAGCCAATTCACTCTACTGTGGCAGCATCCACTCCAGTGCTTTTGTCATATGTCCAGAACGGGTGAAGGTTTTATTCTAAATGATATACTCCATGAAAATTTGAAATCAGGAAGTCTTCTTTCACACAAAATATACTATTTTAAGTATCATCTTCAGGCTGAAGATTCAAGATTCAAGATTCAAGATTTATGGTTAAAACAGCAAATTGCTGTAAAATACCATAGGATATGCGTATAAAAAATTAAAAAAATCGTTACTTGTATGATCATATCCATGTTCTTCATAGCTGGAGCAAAAATAATCCTCAATGGCAACACAGACTGAGGGAAAAGAATCTTTGGATGGACGGTAGTTCCGTGCGTTAAAATTTTATAGACATCAATAGGTAGGGGCCAACGCAGTATTTCTCAACATAAGGTTTCGTAACCTTTGTTTAAAGATGTGCTCTTTCGATGAGGTAACAATATCTATCGGCAAGCTATTCCACAAGAAGCATACACGAACAGCGAAGAAGTGACGACGACAATTCAATCGTGAGTGTGGGATTTGAAGGGTCAAAGGGTGGCTGCGTGTGGGGACAACGGAACGAAACTTGAAGAGGTGTTTGAGAGGGTGGGATTTCGCGTAGATGATTCGATGTCAGAGTGAGGTCGTGTAGGATACGTCTGCGCTCGAGGGTGCACAGTCCAAGTCTGGTCAGTCGCTGCTCAAGGGGTAAATTATTCAATCCGGTAACCATTTTGGTTGCCTTGTGATAAATTCGTTCGAGGAGCGAGATGTTTTTTTCCATCCATGGCGTCCAAGCTTGTACAGCGTAGTCAACGACAGGATGTATGTAAGTGTTTAGTAATTTCGCGAGTGAGTGTGGTGGGAAACGTCCGAAAATGCGTTTCAGTAAACCTAGCAAGCTGCACGCACGCTTGTAGACGGCTTCGCACTGTAGGCTGTTCTTCAAAGGGCCAGACACCAAGATTCCGAGATCTTTTTGTGATGTACTCCATTCAAGCGGGTGGCTGCCAAGTGTATAGGGAAAGGGAAAGGGTTTTCCGACTTGCAACATTTTGCACTTGCGAAAATTAAATGGCAGTTTGTTTTGGATTGACCACTGGTGCAGCTTATTCAAATCTCCTTGCAGAACTTGACAGTCCTCGATAGAGTTGACCTTCGTCCAGATTTTTACATCATCTGCGAATAAAACAAGCTTACATGCTAGTAAGTTCGGTAGATCGTTTATAAATATGAGGAACAGTATTGGACCGAGGACCGAACCCTGAGGGACTCCGCTCGTGGCTTCAATTGTTCGAGAAGTTTCACCATCTATTCTGACTTTTACTTTGCGTCCAGACAAGTAACTTGTGAACCATGTTAGTAGGTTTCCGATGACGCCAACATTCTGCAGCTTCTGAAGCAGTAAGGAGTGATTCACTCTGTCGAATGCTTTGGATATATCTAAGTAACCGGCATGAATGGAACCCCCTTGGTCTAGTGCTTGCGTCCAGTCATTTAGAGTCGTGAGTAAGTTAGACAGGCATGAATATGTTTTCCTAAATCCGTGTTGTGTGAAAGTTATTAGCGGATGGTTCTCGAGATGTTCAACAAGTCGTTCACACACCAGGCGTTCCAAAATTTTAGAAACCGCTGAAAGAAGCGTCACGGGGCGGTAATTCGCCGGATCAGAACGACTGCCCCCTTTGTAGATTGGTGTGATAACACCGGTTTTCCATTGAGTTGGTACGGTTTCCGTATTCAATGAGTGCCTGAATAGACCACTTAGTGGGCCACAAAGCTCCAGCTCGCATGACTTCAGAACAGCGGGTGTTATTCCATCCTCTCCTGGTGATTTGCGAACGTTCAGCCGGCGTAGATGCTTTCGCACAACCGTAGAATTTACCTCGATGTTGCTAAGGCATTCGACTTGTAGTGGGTGCGGCAAAGACGTCAGCGTTGACACGTTCTTTGGACAAATACTTGCGCATAAAATGATATTAGGGCATCAGCTGTATCCTTGACATTATCAGTCATTCCGTTCTCTGTCTGGATAGGAAATACACCTGGCTTAACCTTGGTCGCGGTGTTTACGATGGTGTACAGCAACTTAGGATGTCGTTCCATCTGGTCGATCAGTTTCCAATGGTGATATTGCTTGTCTTCTCGAATTAGGGACGTCACCTTGTTACGAAAACTACGAAAGTGTTCCCAGGATGCGTCTGTTCGTATTATTTTGTGTGCAGCCCATGCGGAATTTCGCATGGCTATCCACTCCCGAGTGCGGCTTCGAAGTTTGAAGCAAAATGTTCTTGATTTCCTTTTGGGAACACAGGTAGAATTGTCGTCTAGTTTTGTACCGATATAACTTAACAGACTAGAACAATGAGTATCTGCATTCGTAAGATCGAGATGTTTTTCCTCCATAATCGTAATAAAACGCGAAGGCCGAAGTAATCGACTCTCCTGATGAACTTAACGTCACCCGACGCCCTTCTGGCGTTGCACACGAATTCGAAGGACAACACAAGATGGGATAAATCATTTGACTGTTAAACATTGAGCATGCCGAAAGTATGCAAATGCCTCCGAGTACCACAAATGGCTGTGAACGATGCCATCGTAATGGTTCCTCAGATTACGTGGCTCACGGAACATGTATGACCAAGGCAATGAATCCATCACCGCTTAACGAAACTCTTTCTTAGCATCCCAAACAAGCCTTATCAAGAAAGGATAGGTCACGTGAATCTGTTCGACTTTCTTTATCAAAGAATCAGAGAATATCTTATCCTAATTCACAAAATAATCCATAACAAAAACTAGGGTATATTCATGCGAAGGGATACGAGAAATTATCGAGACCATGAATATACGCTGGTGCTATTTAATTCCCGCCAGAACTGTAGAAGGTATTTTTTCCTGTTCGTGTCTGCACTACTTGGAACGGTTTACCTTCTACCCTTGCTCACTCGACTAGCTTGCATGACTTTAAATTAGACAAGTGTGTATTAAATTATTTGTATCCCGACTACTTGTATGCTGTTTAATCTATTTTTATATTCTTTTATTCACTTACAATTTGATTTTTACCATCCCATGGTTATTGTTGAACTTGTTGCTTTTCAGACCTTGAACACTTGTGATAGTGTAACTCACCAGAATACATTTAACACAAATGTTGTCAATTACAAAACCATCTCAAGATCATACAGCACATCGGAAGGTCATTATGAACCATAACACAAGAACAATTTGTTCAAATCACAAATAGTGAATATTGTGTACCCGCATGTTCCAGCTTCGCCTTACATTTCGAAAGATTCCATATTCCTCTAAACATGTTTATCGTTTGCGTTTGTTTAAAAACCCGAAACTTCGAGGACATGCAACAACTTCACTTGAACGTTTGCGCTCCATGCACTAATGATCCACGAGTTCAGTTCATAAATTCTACTACAAGTCCCAGGGGTACAGGTCTTCGTGTGCTGCGGTAATTTTACTGCATAAAAAGCCGGATACTTGAAAGTCCGTAATCAAATTTACATGCAAAAGCATCTGTATTACTAGGAATGCCAAATATTAGTGCACCGATTTTGTAGGTCAGGTTTGCGATCGCATCAGCATCGGTTAACCTATCTTGACCTGTCATGCAATCCACAGCTTGTTGACGAGCTGCTGGAATAATTTTGCACACTGAATCTTTAGTGAATTACTGCTCGATTCGAAGTAGTACACGGATAAGGTTGATATTTTCGTGTTCGTCTCGTCTACATCCTTTGAGCTCTCTCTCAACATTTCATCTTCACTGTGAAGCTCATCATCGTTGGTATTATCTTTGTATAGATTTGAAAAACTGAACCTTAATTTGACCAAAGTGATGTGTTGCTCATATCACCACGAAATTACACTCCACTACCGGTTTCTGACAGTTTGCCGTCATCAAGTGGAGACAGTAAGATTAAATTCTGTGAGCCTTGAAACACTGGATAAATTTTAAACCAATTTATACTTCAACTCTTAGCCAGGCTTCATTTAAAATAAATGAATTTCACAATTTACAAAATTTGATTGGCTTGCAGTGGAGTTCTTCTAACAATTCCCATGTATATTCACATTTTATTAAAGTTAATCTAGTATATTGAATATCATGGATAGACTCTTCATGTAAATACTGAGAAATCCCTAAATCTATAAAATAAATCCCCTACCCAAGTTGGTGAAGTTTGATCTAGACACATAATTACTGGTTGTATGAATGAATGAAACGGTTATTTTTCTTGTCAAAAGCCTAGAGTTTTGACGGCATGTTATTTAACCCAAACCATGTTAAATGTCTTAGGTTATGTAATGCGAGATAGTATAAAATCACCGGAATGTTTTTTTATAAATAGCGGACGATATTTAAGGTCAGTGTAATATTTACTACCAAGGTCATGCAAGAATGTATCTATTTACATTAACGGGAAAGTTTTATTTGAAACTAATAATGAACAAGAAAATGATTTCATTCGTGTGCACGCGATTCGTGTGCGGACAATATTCAAGGTCAGTGTACTATTGACTTGCAAGGTCATGCAACAATTTATCGATTCACATTACCGAGAATTTTGTTTAAAACTAAGAAAAAAGAAGAAAATGACTACATTTGCTTACACGAATTTTCAGAAATTAAATTAATTTCTCCACAAAGCTAAGGAAAATTGAAATGTATAAAATCACACAAGCCTGATGCAGGCAGTATCTCACAACAAATACTGTACGTGGGCCAAATAACCCTGAGGTTATCCTGGACTTGCCAGACATGCAAACGAAATTAGAAAATGAAGTTAGAAAATTGACGAGGAGATCTCAACATCGGTTATCAAATTGCCCAGCGCATCTTTAACTCTGAAAGAGCCATTGATTGATTGACTTTGTATCGTGCCAGATAAGGAACAAAAGAGTTTTTGAAATTATTAGTTGAATAGGGAATAAAATATTGGCTTCTGATAGAGGAAAATGATTTGCAGGCAACAACGTTCTTGCGCAGTGGATGTAAACTAATTAAAGAAATGTTTTGATCAATCTCTTGCATTCACGAAAGTGCCGATCGACAATAGTGTCTCGAATTAAATCCGCGGAAACACAGCTCAATCTTGAGATAACCTATTTTGATCAACAGAAAATCTTTTTTAGAGTGGCCGGGAAAACTTACGGGGGTTGAGTGAAACAGGTGTGGAACGATGCAAGAAAAAACAAATAGTTGGATTGCAATGAGTGTGATGGAGAGAGAACGGAGGCGAAGAACATAGAAATACAACGGGTGAACTTTCAGGAATTGTGTAGTCCCTCGATTGGTGCAGCTAAATCCAAGGTAATTGAAGCTGCTACATCTTTCAAACACCGAACCATTCAATGAAACACGAGGAATGTTTTGATGCAGAGCTACACATCGCTGTCCAGACAAGTCGGAAAATACCATTTCGTTGAATTTTTGGGGATCCGAAGATTAACCAAGTGTGGATGACAATTGGCCAATGCTCGTAATCATTGATTCTAAAACATGTTGGTCAAATTCACTAATGTGGTTCAATGAAACGGCAACGTCGTCGGCGTATTTAATAAATAATAATAAATAATTAATAATAAATAAATAATAATAAATGTAAATAGAAAATGAAAATGGGGACAGTATTGCATCCTGCAAGACACCACGCGGAATCGGTTTCGCACGGAAGTTTTTGCATTTCATAACCGTATATTGAAGACGACCTTCGAAGTAGGATGCAATTTAATGAATAGTATTTGATGGAACACCACATTCGGATAGCTGTTGGAGTAATGAACTTCATACAACACTGTTGAATGTGTTGATATAATCCAGAAAACAAAGTTGTACAGCTTTCGTTTACTGTCAAAAGAACGTGAAATATGATCCATAAGCACAGCCACAGCAATAACTGTTGTCGGATTCTTACGGCATGCAAACTGATAAGCATCATAAACCTGACAACTGGGAGCCATTCGTCGTAATACAATGCTTTCAAGTACTTTAAGCAACTGCGACGTTAACGCGATCTTGCGGAATTTACAAAAATCATTCTTAGGAATCGGGGATATACAGACTGATTTCAAACAGTCAGGCATACTTGCTCTTTCCATGCACGATTGAAAATGGATGCAATAGGAGCCGAAAGTACACTAGCGCATTCCTTTAATACAGTAGGTGTTAGTTTATCTTGTCATGCAGGCTTAGAGCATGAGACAAACGAAAGTGCACAAAAGACCTCACTTATGCTGGTCAAGGATAAATTGTAGAAACAAGATGGTGGCAGAAAGAGGTTCTGCTAACTGTCATTATCAGCTATTTGGATGACGAACGATTCATTTGATGAAATGATGTCAGAAATAGATGAAGATTTTTCATTGTCTTCTTCGCGAATTTGCTTTAGTATACATCTTGTCAAGAAGTCGAATTTCATGCTTAATTGACTAAGAAAGTTGCGCAACTGCATTTTGAGTATGTTTAACAGTTTTCATGATTAGTCTAGGTAGACGCTTTAGCTGGGCGTAAGAAAAACGATGAGGACCAAAAAATAGATTCTTTTGGACAAACGAATGTCAAATGAAATTGAGATAGGAAGCTACAACGTCACATTCTTTGGAGACATTCTGTTCATGAAGAATTTCGTAATCGGTGGTATCGACCATGTCTCTGAGGCCTAAAATATTGTCCTGTTCACAGGCTCCAGTAGTCATCTTTCTGCCTCAGCTGCGGGTTAGGAATTTAGTGCATTGGCGAAAGCGAAATCCAGACAGGCTTCAAAAAGTGTTGAGAAATGAACAATATTTTGAGATACAAGAAAGAAAACTTAGATTAATTGGAATTATTGAGGTCACCAACAAGAAGAACTAAAGAATTTGGAAATGGAATAAGCATTTGGAGGAGTTCATCAAGGAATGCTTGAAAAGTGTAAGATTGACAATTTGGGATGACATAAGTATTTATCCGATTAATGGATTGAAAATGGGAAATATGACGAGGTTTATACTCGATGGCTCGGCAATATATATCAGGCTTATCAAAAGTAAACATCTGTTCACTATAAGAACACCAGTCACTTCGAATATAAGTAATAACTCCGCCAATACGATTTTCCAAAGGACAAGCCCAATCAATCAAATCACGAAAATGGATAAAGGTGATAAACTGTGCGTGGAGAAGCCACATACTGCAGACAAAACCTGAATCTTGGGAATCTTACCGTTTGTTGAGAAACAAAGTTACTGAACTTGTCCAGGAGGATAAAGAAAAGTATCAAATGAATCTGATGGATAAAATTGAACGAAATCTGAAGCATCTATTCCAGATCGTGAACAGAAAGGCCAGGGTACCGCTTTACTTACTACCACTGGAATTACATCGAAGCCACTAACGAACTCGATCAATTTTACTCTAGAGTGTTTTACCCTAACGAGCGCGTATCTTACGATATACCTGCATTCAGATCGCAGAATAAAATACACGAAATCGTTGTGAAATCATTGGTAAAGCTACGCTGGTTAAATACAAACAAATCCACGGGTGCTGATTAAATAACACCATTAATCACAATCACCATGCTCTATTCTCACCACTCTCTGACCTTTTCAACCTGTCCTTGGGTTGTAGCAAGGTTGCTAATGACTGGAAAAGTGGAATAATCACTCCGATATACAAAGGAGGGAACCGATCTGACGTGTCTAACTACCGACCAGTCACGTTGTTGCCAGTGGTCTCTAAAGTTCCCGAACGACTTGTAGCTGACGAACTCATTAAACAATTGGAGCAAAATAAGCTTTTTTATCGCACAGCACGGATTCAGGACAAGACACTCCTGCCTCACCAATCTTCTCATAGCTCTTGATAATTGGACTTGAGCCGTGGACGATGGATGCCCTATCCATGCTTGTTACTTGGACATGCCTAAAGCTTATGACCGTGTTAACCACAGCATACTGCCAGAAAAATTGGAGCAGCTCGAGGTGTGCGGCAGTCTATTGGCCTGGATAAAGGATTACTTGATTGATAGATTTATAAGAGTTAGAGTTGATGGGGCACTATCCAGCACATTAGAAGTTACAAGTGGCGTACCTCAAGTCTCAGTCTTGGGGCCAATACTCTTCCTCGTGTACGCGAACGATATACTCGAAATCGTACGCAGCAAAATCATTTTATTTGCGGATCAAAGTCTGGACTAGCATACGCACCATAGAAGATTGCCAAATTCTACAAAGAGATCTCGAAGCACTTCATAATTGGTCCTTGCGGAACTGACTACCATTCAACATCCACAAATGTAAAATGTTAAACTTTGGTAAATCATTAGAATTCACATACTCTCTGGGATCTTAGCAACTTTCATGGGTTTCTGAAGAGAAAGACCTAGGCGTGTGGAATAGCAGTAATTTGATGTCTCACGGCAGTGTTCTGCTGTATACAAAAAAGTCCTGTCAAAACATAGCATTGCTCAGAAGGATCCTTGGTCGTTTCTCAAAGCAGATACTCCCACGTATAATTAACACCTATATCAGACCAACAATGGAGTATGCTGTTCAAGCATGGTCCCAATGGTTACAAAAGGACATGACCTTGCTGCAACGGGTATACCACCGCGCTACAAAACTGGTGACTGGGCTATACACCAGGCCATACGAGAAGCGGATTGCAACTCTAAACCTCTTTGACTTTTAGTACCGTCGTCTCAGGGGTGACTTGATCCTGCTGTTCAACATTCTGCATAAAGTGGATCACCCACTTGAACACCTATTTCATCGGCAAGAAGCACGTGGTAGCAGATCGCATGGATGCAAGTTTATTATTCCACACTCCAGGTCAAATAGTCGAAGGTTTTTCTTTGCTGTCAGAGTTTGTTTTCTATGGAACCCCCTGACCCCACATATCATTTGCGCAACAAGCCTGAACATGTTCAAAGCTGAACTTGACAAGTATATGTTGACCAAACCCAACCTTGCACCTGAATACACGTGGTGACTTTCCATATGGATAAAACATTTGTGTTGTTTTCATGAATTCCCTATATTTTTAACCTGTGGTTACTGTAAAGTATTTTCTTTTTGGACCATTAAAACTTTGAATTAGTTTGAATTATTTTGAAGTCAAAAGCATCAGAAAACTTCATTAGAAACTAAGCCATTATCAATAGCAGCAATCAGCCGGATGTCATAGTCGAACTTTTTATCTCTGAATGTTCGCTTTAAAACTCGGTTTCGTGTAATTGTTTTAAAATGTGCGCTTCAAAAATTATCCTTCATTACTATAAAACCATGATGAATTTAGAGACAGACAACGTTAGAATTTACTAAAAAATGACGAAAATAGATGTAGGGAATTTAATGTTGTGCAAAGCCGATTTGAAGCCCTCGCATTAATCAAATGTGCCGGACTCTTGATCAAATTAATCTTAGAATGGGTAATATATTGACATGGGAAAAACAAATTCGTGTCTGTAATTCGATGTTTTTTCATGAGTTCATTTCTCGTGATTATGAAATCAGAGCGTCAATCAGCAAAAATGTTTCTAGTATATATTGGCGACTTGCATACTAAAGTACAGTCGCCAGAACTTATTTCGCAGATGACGCTAAGCTTAGGCGCAATATAAGCTTTACGTCCGAAAGAAATAAAGAAGAAATATTGTTAAACGCTTACATGCTACGAAGCAGCTCAGAAACACCCTGCATTCCCTACCCCGATATTCGATGGTTCGAGGGAAACTGCACCACCGCTGCTCGTGAAAACCATTACTCCCGTAGTCTTGTCTTGATTGGGATTCCAGAAATCATTGGTGATTCTTCCAATATAAAAACGCCCTGGCGTCGACCGAAAGCAGTAGAGATTCTTGACAGAAATTATGAACATTTCGATATTTTCCATCTCCCACGATCTCCGAAGTGCAATAACATGGGTCTAAATGCGCTGAAAGTGACCCTTCGAAACAGCGCTATGGCTGATTGACTAAGATGCACCTTAAAACCTTTGAAACATAATTTCCCCAAACTGAATATTCTATCTGAGCTTAGCGTCAAAGTACAAGATAATTGTCTAGTCAAGAGGATAACCGCCAACCAGGAAAACATTGAGATGGATACACATGGCGAAAGATTCCACTGACACGAATAACGCAATTGCCGCTTGCTCTGAAATCGATCAAGATACTAATCGAGAATTTGATACAATTTCCAATTATTTCACTCAAGCAATATCAACATAAAAAATACACCCATCTCCCCAATTGATAATGGTAACTACGACAGCTCAAAACCAAAAAACTTGTCAATTCCGACTCTAGAAAAGACAAACGAATAATTTCAATTTACACAAGGTCACAAATCACGAAAAATACGATCAAGCGCATCTATACCAACGCTAACAGACTTATCAACAAATTAATTGCACTGTCCGAAATTTGCAATGAAACGATTCCGGATATAGTCGTCATACCAGAAACGTGGTCACACGCCTCATTATCTAGCAAAGAACTCTCATTGCTCTGCATGTCGCAATTTTTCGTTCGCAATTTGCAATTGTGGAACAGATTAACCTAGTCACATGTAAAATCTGAAGCCATTGACACCTTGAAAAATGACTAGATGTTCATATGTACAAGTACGTTTACACGTTTGACGATAATATTTTTGATATTTTTACAATTAGACGTGATGTACATTTATGTGAGTCTTGTAAATCATACCTTTTTCTAACAGCATATCAACTCTAAAAAAATCAATGAACAGTGGCCTAAAAACACAACTCTTTTATCATTCCACCAGTGCTTTAAGTCATATGGATCCTGATTGTACTCTTCATAGCCAATAAGTTCGAACAGCAGGAAACCGGTTGTAGGGTGCGTGTAATGAAAATATACGCAAATGAGTATCTTTGTTCAATATCATGGGTTTAACCCCATCGATATGCTTGGTCACACGTGATTGAACAGGCTGGTCATGCCAACCATTAAAATTGAATTGAATTGAATCGCTAACCTTACCCAACGGTGGCTTACATGCCCATCTCGACGAAACATCAACGTTAAGTGTCACATCAAATGAATTTATCACATAGAGGTGAGAGGGATGTTAGCATTGGTCATTTTCATTGATTTCATCAGTTGACTCAGATTCACTGCGTGGCTCGGTCATACAAAGTTTGGCTCTGCCGATCTGATAAACAGAGGCATTCAAGTATAACTTTGTTTATCGACATGTTTTTGAGCGGAAATCTTAAAAAAATATTCGAGTAAAGATTTATTATTTTCTCTCCCTTTTCTTGTTTAGTAAAACTTCAGATGCATGGAACGTTTACCTATAATTTAATTTATGAATCGTGAATGGAATATCTTGCGTTGATGTTGGTCTATCTCAAGTCAGCAGAATTGATTAAATCGCTCTTTAGGCTTCTTGGATTTGAGCGCAAACAGCTCAAATAATCTAGTGGAGGTAAGAGACAATTTCGAAAAAGCGATCGCAAATGAGGCAGATCGGATGTTGTTTTGGTGAAAAACAATAAGGTCACACCATTGTTCCACACAATGCACACAAATCTTTTGTTGATTTTTCCAACAAACATTCCTTCGGTGTTTTGGGTGCCAACCACACGTTGCCTTGAATTCACTAGACTTGTATAAATTAGTAATTGAAGTATTGAAACGATATGATCGCAGTCTCCATCAAGATGAATCGATTTGTGATTCTCCTTTGCGTGTTCACGCTACTAAATCGAGGAAAAGCCGCTGTGATTACACCGACCGCCGAAGAAGATGGTGAAGCTTTGACCAACGCGATCGGAGCAAGATTGGACCGAATTGGAATCTTATCAACGGATCCACTAAAGTCTGAAAACCTAAAACAGAAGGATGCAAATAGTTTAGAAATCGAAAGAGTGCAGTATCTTTTCGAAAGTCTCCTAAAATTGATTTCAAGTGAAACGAATGAGAGTTAAACCGAGTGGGTTATCAACACAAAGTTTTGGTATTTCAAACATAAAGCTGTTTGTTTTCATACAACACGTTTTCCGTATTACATTCAAATAGTTGTTGGGTTTTGGTTGTGTAACTGTTGGACTTACTTTCATTTAATCACGCCAATATAGAAAATTTACCAAGGGAAACAAAACTGCACTGCTTTAACAGAACATATATTCTATCTTAATAAATATTTGCGTATTGAGAATAAAATGACTAAACATTCGAAATCGGGCTTTCGAAGAACGTACTTTAAGAAATAGGGAGAGGCGAACATTCGTATAGAGAGTATCCATAGAGCAATATGATTTATTTCGATCTTATGATCAGTATACATTGATATTTGATTAAATCAGAACGCAGTGTATAAAAAACATTAAAACATCTTTCAGAGTACACAACAGTGTTTTCGAAACGTGTTCATATTGATAAGTGTTAATTCCAAAAGTAACAGTAATTTCCGGATTGGCATCAGGTGGTGGTTAGTAATAACACACGAAGACAAACCATAGTGAATTAGCATTCGATTAGAATACGATTTGGGACCGATCGTGTATTCATAATGCAAATAAATTTGAGTGCAATCGGATTTCTGTTAACGTTTCACTTCTGACACAGAATCTTCGTCAGATCAAGGTGGACAATCTGGACAGGGAACATGATTAAGTAGTAGTCAACCCCCCATCACTGATTTGACCTTACCGCTAAACAGCCTATAGTACGCATTGAGGATGTCAACTCTCGTAGGCATGACCTGGATCAGTGGTCGATTTTCAAACTAGTGTGTATCCACATCAATCTAATACATGTGAACACGTTTTACAAAACGTTTTGGATAACCGTGTCTATGAGCCTTTGGCTCGCTTCATGGTGCACCTGCATTCGTTCTTTTTCGTCGCTGCACAGGTGTTCTACCATATGGAAAATGGAACAAGCTATGGGCCTGAAGACCTGTCTTGGATGAGCGGAAGTGTACCGTAGTACAGCATCTGTATCGATAGGTTTCCGATAGACGGAAATTTTTATTCCACCTCTACACTTTGCGTTAAACAGTCCAAAAGGGATGAGTGCCTATGCAAGATTCAACTTCCTTTGTGATCGTAATATTGGGTCAATTTCATTTAAGTAGTTGAAAAAGGCGCCTAACTGATCTCCCTCGATGATAACAAATGTGTCATCAACATAGCACCATCATAATTGTGGTTTTTTCATGTGGGCTTTGTTGAACTTATGATTCTTGAGCTGATAGTGTGTGAGTGCTACGCGATTAAATGTTGTTTCTGAATCGGACTGCTTAAATAGGAAATTGTCGTGAACTTGTGATACACATCGACATAGACCGAATGAGGTCAACACTCCTTTGTAACCATGTTAATGCAGTGGCGGACAGTATCACTTTCGAATCCGACTGTACGGAGATGCATACTGCTGTGAAGCGTGAGATGTTCAAACGTTTGAGGTGTTCAAACACGTTTGATATTGTATCGAATGAACGAATGCACTGGTCATACGAAAAGTGTAAAGGAAGTTTCCCTACCTGGATTGAAATTTATTTGGCATGATGCCCTTAACGAGGTTTATATTTCTAAAGCTACGACTGCTGCACACACATTCTGATTATAGTATCCATTTTAACGGCAGTAGGTATGCA
This sequence comes from Atriophallophorus winterbourni, assembly GCA_013407085.1. NCBI lineage: Eukaryota > Metazoa > Platyhelminthes > Trematoda > Plagiorchiida > Microphallidae > Atriophallophorus > Atriophallophorus winterbourni. Next base: position 39,945 of record JACCGJ010000967.1, read on the forward strand.
TTTTTATTCATGTGAATAATAAACTAATTATTTGACTACATTATATGCATAGTAGATCGCAGAGATACAGTTTTATTGTACTGTACAATTCAATTCAACTCAATTCTAATGAACTAGAAAGCATATAGCTTTACAAAAACCGAAAGAATAATATGGGAAATACGAATAATATCACAAGCAAAATCGGGGTTTTGTTGCTTACGGAGAAGTTCAAGAATCAGGTAAAACTCCAAATGGCGGAAATTATTTTCGTTTGGTGGGATGACAAATGTAGATGCTTGGGGTCAAGATGTATAATTTTCTTCGATGCACGGGTTAAGAGTCAAAATGCCTACACCTTAAACTAGGGAATATTTACGCGAAGGGATACGAGAAATTATCGAAACAATGAATATACGCTGGTGGTATTCAATTCCCGCCTAAACTGTTGAAGGTAATGTTTGTGCTGCTCGTGTCTGTTCTACTTGGAACAGATTACCTTCTATCGTTTCTCTTACTCACTCATCTAGCTTGCATGTATTTAAAACGAAATTAGACGATTTTGTATTGAATTATTTGTTTCCCGACTACTTATATACTATTTAATCTAATTGTTTATCTTGTTTTACTCAATTATAATTTGATTTTTACCATCCCATGGTTATTGGTGAACTTGTTGCTTTTTAGATCATTAAAAACTTGAATTACCTTGATTACTTGTGATAGCGTAACGCACCAGAATACCTTTCGAACAAGTGTTTTCAATTACAAAACCATCTCAAGATCATACAGCACATCTGAAGGTCATTATGAACCACAAGAACAATTTGTTCAAATCACAAATAGTGAATATTGTGTACCCGCATGTTTCAACTTTGCCTTACATTTCGAGCGATACCATATTCCTTGCAACAGGAATATCGTTTGCGTTTCTTTAAAAAACGCGAAACCTCGAGGACATGCTACAACTTCAGTCGAACTTTGGCGCTCCATGCTCTAATTCTCCACGAGTGAAGTTCATAATTTCTACTCTAAGTACCAGTACTACTGGTCATCGTGTGCTTTGGTAATTTTACCGCAAGAAAAGCCCGATACTTGATAGTCTGTCTTCAAATCTACATACTAATGCACCTGTATTACTAGGAAAGCCGAATGTTATTACACCGATGTTGTAGGTCAGGTTTGATATCGCATCTGCTTCAGTTAACCTCTCTATCCAAGTTATTGCCACGGAGCAGCGAACGCACACATTGAGCACTTATCAATCTTCAATCGATCTGCCTTGATTTACCTTTTTCCTATTGGTCAAACGGTAGGTGCATTATCGACCCAATGTTTGCACTGAGAGTTGTAATCAATTCATCAAATAAACAACTAGTGTTCAAACGTGGGTGTTCTGGTTTGGGATACACAACAATTATATTTTAGACGCGAGCGATTTTCGCTAGATTAGAGAGAATCATTGTTGTCGTTCGTGATACATCTCAAAAGCTCATACAAAAGAAACTATCTGCCGTGGGTTAGCAGATATAATTTCAGAGTAATGTGTTGCATACATCCCTCGCATTTATACACCGCTACCGCTTTCCGAGTGTTTGCCGTCAACAGGTGAAGACAGTAAGATTAGGTTTAGTAAGACTTGAAACAGTGGATAAGTGGTTAAAAAAGTTTAACTTGAATGCCATTGTTACATAGGGTTCGTACAACGAACCACGATGTTCAAACACAGAATCACATAGTGATTCGTGGTCAAGCACTCAAGGCGCTTACTGATGACCAAAGTGATGTGCTGCTCACATCCCCCGAAATTACACTCCACTACCGGTTTCTGGCTGTTTGCCGTCATCAGGTGGAGACAGTAAGATTAGGTTCAGTGAACCTTGAAACAGTGTATAAATGGTAAACCAATTTATACTTCAAATCTTAACCAGGATTCATTTAAAATATCTGAATTTCACAATTTACAAAATTTGATTGGTTAGCAGTGGGGTTTTTTCTAACAATTCCCATGTATATTCACATTTTATTAAAGTTAATCTAGTATATTGTATATCATGGTAAGTCTCTTCATGTCAATTTACAAAAAAGTGCAATACTTGGAAATCCCTCAAGCTATAAAATAAATCCACTACCCAAGTTGGTGAAGTTTGATTTAGACAAATAATTACTGGTTGTATGAATAGATGAAACGGTAATTTTTCTTGTCAAAAGGCTTGAGACTTGATGGCATGTTATTTAACCTAAACCATGTCAAATTTCTTACGTTGTGTAATGCGGGATAGTATAAAATTACCGGAATGATTTGTTTCATAAATACCGGATGATATTGATGGTCAGTGTAATATTGACTGTCAAGGTCATGCAACAATTTATCGATCCACATTAACGAGAATTTTGTTTAAATCTAAGAAAAAAGGAGAAAACGACTTCATTCATTTACATGAAATTTAAATAATTAAATTAATTTCCCTACAAAGTGAAGAAAAGTGAAAAGTATAAGATCAAACAAGTCGATCCAGGCAAAGTGTCGCAAGATAAATACTCTACGTGGGCCAAAATACGGTGAGGCTTCCCAGGCCTAGACAGACATGCGAATGAAATTAGAAAATGAAGTTAGAAAATTGGCGAGGAGATCTCAACACCGGTTATCAAATTGCCATGCGGATCTCCAACTCTGAAACAACATTCTGTTGATTAACCATGTATCCTGCCAATTAAGGAACAAAAGAGTTTTTGAAATTATTAGTTGAATAGAGAATGTAATATTGGCTTCTGATAGAGGAAAATGGTTTGCAGGCAACATTATTCTGGTTCAGTGGATGTAAACTATCAGAAGTAATGTTTTCGATCAATCTCTTGCATTCACGGAAGTGCCGATCAACAATAGTGTCTCGAATTAAATCCACGGAAACACAGCTCAATCCTGAAATAACATCTTCTGATCAGCAGAAAATCTTTTTCAGAGTGGTCAGGAAAACTTACTGGGGTTGTGTGAAACAGGTGTGGAACGATGCAAAAAAAAACAGAGTTGTAGATAAATTGGCCCTGAGTAAATCGCTCGTAGATTCCGCATTTTCAGACGGGCAATATAACCCCCGACTCTCAATGGAACGAGCTTGTAGGTTTTCTGAAAATGAAGATAGACGAGGACTCGCAGATCGTTCAGAAAAGGTGCGTCGATGAACTTCGTTTTGTTGTCCGCAGCAGAACAAAAAAGTGGATAGCACTGAAGCGAGCAGCGTGGGTGCAGCATAAAGCCAACACTACTTCTACTTCTTGACAACATTTCCGTATGTTACGCAACAAAGTGACTGCGCTTATTTGAGAGGATAAGGAAGCGCACCAATTGATGCTCCTGTCGAAAATGGAACGCAACCCTAAGTTATTATACAAAATCATGAACGCGAAAGCAAAAGTCAAACCAGGTATTTTTCCCATCCAGAATGGCGAAAAACTCACTGAAACAGCGTTGGAAACCGCAAATGCTCTGGCAATTTACTACTCTAATGTGTTCGTACCAAAGGTTTTAGTGGAACGTTCTGAGTATTCAATTGAAACAGGAATCGAAACGTTGTGCGATATTTCGATAAATCCAATGATTGTTGCAAGTCATTTGCTCAAACTAAAGGTAAGAAAATCCCCAGGAGCGGATGGCATCACACCGGATGTGCTCAGGTTCTGTCACCGTCAGCTTTGTGAACCGCTCTCCAGCCTGTTTAAATATTCGTTGCTTAAGGGAGTTGTACCAAAAGATTGGAAGTCCGGCGTGATAGCACCTATTTTCAAAAGCGGTAGCCGATCTGACGCTGCAAATTATCGTCCCGTCACAATTTTACCTGTTATTGCTAAGCTCATGGAACGTATAGTTTCGGAAAGAATAGTTGCACACTTCGAATCGCATAATTTGTTTTCGCCAGCGCAGCATGGATTTCGATCTCACCGATCTTGTCTCACAAATCTTCTCCTCACGTTAGACGACTGGACAAAGGAGATGGATAAAAGTTCTTGCATCCACGTCTGTTACCTAGACATTTCGAAAGCTTTTGATAGAGTCAATCATCATTTGCTTCTTCAAAAACTGATGCGTTTAGGAATATGTGATCCACTCCTCTCATGGTTGTGCAACTATCTGTCAGATCGCGACGCCCGAGTTAAAGTTAACGGAGCGCTATCCCAAACGTTCAAAACCACCAGTGGAGTCCCACAAGGGTCTGTGCTAGGCCCGCTCCTCTTTCTGTTGTACATAAATGATTTACCCCCCCTCATATTGTCCAAAATGGTCCTGTTCGCGGATGATATGAAAATTTGGACGCCAATAAGTTCTGCAGAGGATTGTGAGAAACTGCAAACGGATTTGGACAGCGTATCGAATTGGGCGGCCATGAATGACATGTCATTCAACATACAGAAATGTAAGATGCTCCATCTTGGCAAGGATGTTCCTTGGACATATCGATTGGGAACTGAAAACCTAGCATGGAGCTCGTTAGAAAAATATCTTGGAGTGTGGATTAGCGGGAACCTGAGGAGCACAGCGCACTGTCAGAACATATATCGACGGGCAAACAGATTGTTAGGTATCTTTCGAAGAATATTTGGAAGATTCTCTCTGGTAACGTTACCAAGGATAATGAATGTCTACCTTCGCCCTACGATGGAGTATGCGGTAGAGGTCTGGGCTCCTTGGCTGCGAAAGGATATTGCTCTCTTCGATAAAATCTATCATAGAGCAACAAAGTTAGTGATGGGTCTTCGCAATGTTCCGTACACCGAAAGATTGCGACGTGTGGGTCTATGCGACTTTACCCAAAGGAGGATACGACGCGATATTATTCTGACTTATAGAATTGTGTCTAACGAAGGACATCCACTTAAACACTTGCTTGATGTGTGTGATGGGAAAGTGACACGCGGACATACCTTATCCCTTTACGTCCCAAGTTCCCGTATTGATTGTCAGCGCCATTTTTTCGCCATAGTGCTATATTTCTTTGGAATGCCCTACCCCAACATGTGGTGGACTCTCCTTGCCTGGCGGCGTTTAAAGTGAAATTGGACTTAAATATGCAAAAGAATAACATTCATGAGCCTTACATTTGATATTCTCTATTGCTTTTATACTATTGTATTTTTCATGTTTTAATAATACCGTAATCCGTGGTGTTGTAAAGTATTACTTTTTTAACCATGAATCTTTGAATTTGAATTCGAATTTAACTGTGGACTGTAGTAATCTGTATGGAATATGAGCGTCAGCGCCCGCCTTAAGCTTAGCAGCCCCCAGTCAATAAGGTGCCGTCTCGCCACGGTCTGCTATCCTCATTGGGTGCATGGGGATTAGGAATCAACCGACAAGCAGACTGTATTTTTCCGCACCAGCGAATCGAAATACCAAACAACAAATGTCAGTTCTGAAACTTGGAATCTGGAACGTCCGGTCCATGATTCCAGGATTTCATGACGACGTCTCGAATATCAGAGTCGTTAGAAAGTCCGCCATGATTAACAATGAGCTAAAGAGGCTGAATGTCGACGTGGCTACCCTACAAGAGACGCGATTACCAGACACTGGTAAGCTAACAGAAAGAGATTACACATTCTTTTGGAAAGGAAGAGGTTCCGATGAGCCTGGACTGTATGGAGTTGGGTTTGCCGTGCGAAACGACATATTAAAAGCAACAGAACCGGGAGCGAACGGATTTTTACTCTAAATCTGAGGTGCATTACTGGTATCATTACGTTGGTCAACGTTTGTGCATCGACGCTTTCTGCGACGCCTGCTAAAAAAGACGCTTTTCATCATAACCTCACAGCCGTCCTGAAAAACGTGCCACAGAAAAACGGTGTAGTGGTATTGGGTGATTTCAATGCCAGATTTGATGCAGATTACGAGTCTTGGCAAAACTGTCTCGGAAGGTTCGGTGTAGGTAAAACCAATGAAAATGGGCAACGCCTTTTAGAATTGTGCACACAGTTCAATCTTTGTGTCAGTAACACTTTCTTTCAAACAAAACCACAGCATAAAGTCTCTTGGAAACATCCTCGCTCTAAGCATTGACATCAGCTTGATCTTATTCTTGTTAAGCGAACTGATATAGGAAGCGTGCTCCTCACCAGATCATATCAAAGCGCAGACTGCGACACTGATCATTCACTGGTCTGTGCAAAACTGAAGCTTCCCCACATGAGATTTCACCGCACCAAATTGTCTGCTAAGCCTAGGATAGACGTCACTCGCATGTGCAAACCTAATCTAACTGCGAGATTCGCAAAAGCCTTCACGGACGAGTTCAACAAGACAACCCCACTTGAATCTGCTTCAGAAAACTGGGAATTGATAAAAAGCTGCATATGCCGAGTCGCACTTTCCACTTTTGGTCCGAAGAAAGCTAGAACGAGTGACTGGTTCGAAGAAAACGCTTCTGAGATGACTGCTGTGCTGGATGAGAAACGCTCAGCATTCTTGAGTTTCAAAGGTATGCCAACAGATGAAAACTTACGTCTTCTAAGAGCAGCTAGAAATAAGGTCCAACAGACTGCAAGGCGTTGTGCAAACGACTATTGGTCTGAAGTTAGCCTCAATATCCAAAAAGCTGCGGATACCGGCAATTTTCACGGTATGTATTCTGGGATCAAGTGAGCCATTGGCCCAAACAAACTTAAAACGGCTCCCATTAAGTCTTTATCTGGTAAGCCGATTGTCGACAAAACTCAACAGATGGAAAGATGGGTAGAGCACTTCTCCTCTCTCTACTCTAGTGACTGTACGGTTCTACCGCATGCACTTGAAAATGTCGAACGGTTGCCGACCATTGAATATCAAGATACCCCTCATACTCTTGATGAGCTCAATAAGGTAATCAACCGCTTAGCGAATGGGAAGGCCCCCCGTGACGACGGTTTTCCACCTGAGCTCATCAAATACGGTAGAGCAGCGTTAATACAGCCTCTTCACCATTTGCTTTCTCAGTGCTGGCAGGAGGGGGTGTCCCGCAAGAGATGCGAGACACAAAGATCATCACGCTCTTTAAGAATAAGGGTGACAGAGGCGACTGCAACAATTACAGAGGATTCTCCCTTCTGAACGTTGTGGGCAAATATTTTGATTAAGTCTTACAGATCTGGCTGCAAGTTTTAGCTGATAGAATTTACTCCGAAACTAAATGTGGCTTCCGCAAAGGAAGATCAACCGTTGACATGATCTTCTCCCTGAGACAACTTCAAGAAAAGTGTCGGGAACAACGTATGCCATTATACGCTGTTTTTATTGATTTACCTAAGGCATTCGACTACGTCAGCAGGGAGGGTCTTTTCAAAATGCTCGATCTGATAGGCTACCCCACAAGGCTGCTCAGACTCGTTATTTCGTTCCACTCAGGCATGAAAGGCTCAGTCCATTTTAACGGTTGCAGTTCCAAAGCATTTGAAATTCGCCGAGGCGTCACACAAGGGTGTGTTCTTGCTCCAACGCTGTTTAACATTTCCTTTGCTCTGCTTATGAAGCACGTTTTCAGGATGAGGACAGAAGGCATTTACATACGCACGCGAAGTGATGGTAAGCTTCTCAGCCTGAACCGGTTGAGAGCACAAACCAAAGTACGGGATGTGATAATCCGTGACATGTTATTTGCCGACGATGCAGCCTTTATTGCTCACTCCCAAGAGAACCTACAGTCGCTAATGGACTGTTTTTCGTCGGAATGCAAAGAGTTTGGTCTAACAATCAGCATGAGCAAGACCAAAGTCCTTGGTCAAGGGACTGTATTGCCACCACTCATCACTGTTGGAAACTGTCAGCTTGAACCAGTACATCATTTCACGTATGTTGGTTCAACCATTGCGGATAACCTCTCGCTAGACACGGAGATTGATAAGCGGATTGGCAGAGCAGCTGTCATTTTGTCCCGATTGAACTCTCGTGTTTGGGGTAACCGCAAGCTGACTGTAAAGACAAAGATGATGGTATATAGCGCGTACGTACTAAATGCTCTACTATACGGCAGTGAAACCCGGACCACCCATGCAAGACACGAACGGAAGCTGAATGCTTTCCATGTACGAAGCATCCGTCGTATCTTGAACATATCGTGAATGGACAGAGTGACTAACGCTGAAGAGCTTTCAAAAGCTGGTCTACAGAGCATGTTCACCCTATTACGTCAGCGCCGCCTGCGGTGGCTTGGTCATGTCTATAGAATGGAAAATGGTCGTATTACAATTCAATTCAATTCAATTTTAATGGTCTAAAAAGCATATAGCTTTACAAAAACCACAGAAAAATATGGAAATTTACAAATAACATATATCAGTAAAACGGGATTAGTTTGCTTAAAGAACAGTTCGGGAATCAGGTAAAAATCCAAATCATAGAAACTGTTTTCACTCAGTGGACGATCTACTCTACGGTGAGTTGCAATTAGGAAGTTGACCATTGGGCAGACCGCACATGCGGTACAAAGATGTTTGCAAAAGAGATATGAAAGCTCTTGACATTGACCCCGCAAGCTGGGAAAAACTTGCTCTTAACCGTTTGCTTTGGAGGCATTGAATAAAGCGTCGTCTGCAAGCTGTGGAGGGGCAGATGCAACTGTGGCGTGCAACTGATTCAATACAACAGAGTAGTGACTATCGTTGCAAACGCTGCGGGAGAGATTGTTTCTGCTGAATCGGACTGTTTAGTCATACAAAAAGCTGCAAAACATGAAATTCATGCGATGTGATGTACATCCTTGGTCGACATCGACCGACGGAGGCCAACAACATCATCTCTAAATAAATCAATGAACAGTGGCTTACAAACACAACGCTTTCATCATTCCACCAGTACGTTAAGGCATAGGGATCCTGATTGTACTCTTCATAGCCAATGAGTTCAAACTGCACGAAACCGGTCGTAGGGTGCGTGTAATGACAATGTACGCAAATAAGTATCTTTGTTCAATATCATGGGTTTAACCCCATCGATATGCTTGGTCACATGTGATTGAACAGGCTGGCCATGCCAACCATTAAAATTGAATTGAATAGAATCGCTATCCTTACCCAACAGTGGCTTACATTCCCAACTCGACGAATCATCAACGTTAAGTGTCACTTCAAATGAATTTATCACATAGAGGTGAGAGGGATGTTAGCATTAGTCATTTTCATTGATTTCATCAGTTGACTCAGATTCACTGCGTGGCTCGGTCATACAAAGTTTGACTGTGCCGATCTGATTAACAGAGGCATTCAAGTATAACTTTGTCTATCGACATGTTTTTGAGCGGAAATCTTAAAAAAATATTCGAGTAAAGATTTATTATTTTCTCTCCCTTTTCTTGTTTAGTAAAACTTCAGATGCATGGAACGTTTACCTATAATTTAATTTATGAATCACGAATGGAATATCTTGCGTTGATGTTGGTCTATCTCAAGTCAGCAGAATTGATTAAATCGCTCTTTAAGCTTCTTGGATTTGAGCGCAAACAGCTCAAATAATCTAGCGTAGGTAAGGAACAATTTCGAAAAAGCGATCGCAAATGAGTCAGATCGGATGTTGTTTTGGTGAAAAACAATAAGGTCACAGCATTGTTCCACACAATGCACACAAATCTTTTGTTGATTTTTCCAAGAAACATTCCTTCGGTGTTTTGGGTGGCAACCACACGTTGCCTTGAATTCACTAGACTTGTATAAATTGGAAATTGAAGTATTGAAACGATATGATCGCAGTCTCCATCAACATGAAACGTTTTGTGATTCTCGTTTGTGCTTTCATCGTTCTGAATCAAAAAAATGCCGCTGTGATTCCACGAACCGCCGAAGAAGATCGTGAAGATTCAACCAACGCGATCGGAGCAAGATTGGACCAAATTGGAATCTTATCAACGGATCCACTAAAGTCTGACAACTTCAAACAGAAAGATGCAAATAAATCAGGAATCGAAAGAGTGCAGTATCTTTTGGAAAGTCTAAAATTGATTTTAAGTCAAACGAATAAGAGTTAAACCGAGTGGGTTATCAACACAAATTTTTGGTATTTCAAGCATAAAGCTGTTTGTTTTCACACAACACGTTTTCCGTATTACATTCAAATAGTTGTTGGGTTTTCGTTGTGTAACTGTTGGACTTACTTTCATTTAATCACGCCAATATAGAAAATTTACCAAGGGAAACAAAACTGCACTGCTTTAATAGAACATATATTCTATCCTAATAAATATTTGCGTATTGAGAATATAAAGACTAAACATTCGAAATCGGGCTTTCGAAGAACGTACTTGAAGAAATAGGGAGAAGCGAACATTCGTATAGAGAGCATGCAAAGAGCAATATGATTTATTCCGATCCGAAGATTAGTATACATTGATATTTGATTATATCAGAATGCAGTGTATACAAAAACATTAAAACTTCTTTCAGAGTACACAACAGTGTTTTCGAAACGTGTTTATATGGATAAGTGTTAATTCCAAAAGTAACAGTAATTTCCGGATTGGCATCAGGTGGTGGTTAGTAATAACACACGAAGACAAACCATAGTGAATTAGCATTCGATTAGAATACGATTTGGGACCGATCGTGTATTCATAATGCAAATAAATTTGAGTGCAATCGGATTTCTGTTAACGTTTCACTTCTGACACAGAATCTTCGTCAGATCAAGGTGGACAATCTGGACAGGGAACATGATTAAGTAGTAGTCAACCCCCCATCACTGATTTGACCTTACCGCTAAACAGCCTGTAGTACGCATTGAGGATGTCAACTCTCGTAGGCATAACCTGGATCAGTGGTCGATTTTTAAACTAGTGTGTATCCACATCAATCTAATACATGTGAACACGTTTTACAAAACGTTTTGGATAACCGTGTCTATGAGCCTTTGGCTCGCTTCATGGTGCACCTGCTTTCGTTTTTTTCGTCGCTGCACAGGTGTTCTACCATATGGAAAATGGAACAAGCTATGGGCCTGAAGACCTGTCTTGGATGAGCGGTAGTGTATTGTCGTACAGCATCTGTATCGATAGGTTTCCGATAGACGGAAAATTTTATTCCACCTCTACGTTTTGCGTTAAACAGTCCAAAATGGATGAGTGCCTATGCAAGATTCAACTTCCTTTGTGATCGTATTATTGGGTCAATTTCATTTAAGTAGTTGAAAAAGCGCCTAACTGATCTCCCTTGATGATAACAAATGTGACATCAACATAGCACCATCATAATTGTGGCTTTTTCATGTGGGCTTTGTTGAACTTATGATTCTTGAGCTGACAGTGTGTGAGTGCTACGCGATTAAATGTTGTTTCCGAATCGGACTGCTTGCATAGGAAATTGTCGTGAACTTGTGATACACATCGACATAGACCGAATGAGGTCAACACTCCTTTGTAACCATGTTAATGCAGTGGCGGACAGTATCATTTTCGAATCCGACTGTACGGAGATGCATACTGCTGTGAAGCGTGAGATGTTCAAACGTTTGAGGTGTTCAAACACGTTTGATATTGTATCGAATGAGCGAATGCACTGGTCATACGAGGAGTGTAAAGGAAGTTTCCCTACCTGGATTGAAATTTATTTGGCATGATGCCCTTAACGAGGTTTATATTTCTAAAGCTACGACTGCTGGACACACATTCTGATTATAGTATCCATTTTAACGGCAGTAGGTATGCATTTTTATTCATGTGAATAATAAACTAATTATTTGACCACATTATATGCATAGTAGATCGCAGAGATACAGTTTTATTGTACTGTACAATTCAATTCAACTCAATTATAATGGACTAGACAGCATATAGCTTTACGAAAACCGAAAAAATGATATGGGAAATACGAATAATATCACAAGCAACATCGGGATTTGGTTGCTTACGGAGCAGTTCGAGAATCAGGTGAAACTCAAAATGGCCGAAATTATTTTCGTTTGGTGGGATGACAAATGTAGATGCTTGGGGTCAAGATGTATAGTTTTCTTCGATGCACGGGTTAAGATTCAAAAGGCCTAAAGACTTCTTTTTACAACATGATGGGGTAGATTGTTCCAAGTGAAACAGACTCGCACGGCAAAAAATATCGTCTACAGTTGAGTCGCGAGAGAGGTACAGTTAAAGTCAATGTGTGAGCGCTTGTCTTATGCGATTTGCTTTGTTTCCTAATTTCTCCCAAACAGGGATTTGAATTGTTTTGAGAATGATTTTTTATTTAACTATTATACTAACTTTCTCAACATTTTAATTCACCTCATATGAGTTGATCAACGGCAGTTGAATTATGGGTTAACGAGTCCGTTAATATTCAACCATGCATCCGAATTTAAACGTTTTGGATGAAGAACAAATAGAGAAGTACTCTCTAAAACTGGTCAACAGAACCCATTCACTCTACTGTGGCAGCTTCCACTTTGGTGTTTTTGTCATGTGTCCAGAACAGGTGAATGTTTTATTCCAAATAATATACGCTATTAAACTTTGAAACCAGGAAGTCTACTTTTGCACAACATATACTATTTGAAGTATGATGTTCTAACTGGAGATTCGGAGATAAATCTATTACCTTTGGAACATAGTGTATGCTGGAAGTATGCAAATGCTTTTGAGTAAGACCTATGGCTGTGAACGATGCCAGCGTAATGCTTCCTCACCAATCAGATTGTTTACTATTGTGAATCGTACTTCATCAATGTCGCAATGTTATTCATGATCTACATCGATCGAAGGAGTTCAACTACCAATTCTAAATGGTTATTAAATGTTTTGTGAAAACTAACTACGGTAATCCATCTATCACCTGTTTCAAAACTGTAAACATATATCTACTCAATCGCATTATACTCCATTTGGCACTATTCTTACAGTTGTCATGACAAACTGAAACTAGCTTGCTGTCTAAAACTGGGGAACCAGTTTCGGATTTTATATATAGGCCACTTACCCTATTATTAAGCTGAATGCAGATTGCGTGATTCACGAAAGATGTGGTACTCATGCAGTGAATCTATCACCGTATGGCGAAACTGGTTCTCGGCATCCGAAAAAAGCCTTATAATGAAAGGATACTTCACCTTATTCTGTTCGACGTTCACTATCGATGAATCAGAGGAGACCTTATCCTATTATACAAAATATTCCACACCTTAAACTAGGGAATATTTACGCGAAGGGATACGAGAAATTATCGAAACAATGAATATACGCTGGTGGTATTCAATTCCCGCCTAAACTGTTGAAAGTAATGTTTGTGCTGCTCGTGTCTGTTCTACTTGGAACAGATTACCTTCTATCGTTTCTCTTACTCACTCATCTAGCTTGCATGAGTTTAAAACGAAAGTAGACGAGTTTGTATCGAATTATTTGTTTCCCGACTACTTATATACTATTTAATCTAATTGTTTATCTTGTTTTACTCAATTTTCACCATCCCATGGTTATTGGTGAACTTGTTGCTTTTTAGATCATTAAAAACTTGAATTACCTTGATTACTTGTGATAGCGTAACGCACCAGAATACCTTTCGAACAAGTGTTGTCAATTACAAAACCATCTCAAGATCATACAGCACATCGGAAGGTCATTATGAACCATAACACAAGAACAATTTGTTCAAATCACAAATAGTGAATATTGTGTACCCGCATGTTTCAACTTTGCCTTACAATTCGAGCGATACCATATTCCTTGCAACAGGTTTATCGTTTGCGTTTCTTTAAAAAACGCGAAACCTCGAGGACATGCTACAACTTCAGTCGAACTTTTGGCGCTCCATGCTCTAATTCTCCACGAGTAAAGTTCATAATTTCTACTCCAAGTACCAGCGCTACAGGTCATCGTGTGCTTTGGTAATTTTACCGCAACAAAAGCCCGATAATTGATAGTCTGTCTTCAAATCTACATACTAATGCACCTGTATTACTAGGAAAGCCGAATGTTATTACACCGATTTTGTAGGTCAGGTTTGATATCGCATCTGCTTCAGTTAACCTCTCTATCCAAGTTATTGCCACGGAGCAGCGAACGCACACATTGAGCACTTATCAATCTTCAATCGATCTGCCTTGATTTACCTTTTTCCTATTGGTCAAACGTAGGTGCATTATCGACCCAATGTTTGCACTGAGAGTTGTAATCAATTCATCAAACAAACAACAAGTGTTCAAACGTAGGTGTTCTGGTTTGGGATACACAACAATTATATTTTAGACGCGAGCGATTTTCGCTAGATTAGAGAGATTCATTGTTGTCGTTCGTGATACATCTCAAAAGCTCATACAAAAGAAACTATCTGCCGTGGGTTAGCAGATATAATCTCAGAGTAATGTGTTGCATACATCCCTCGCATTTATACACCACTACCGCTTTCCGAGTGTTTGCCGTCAACAGGTGAAGACAGTAAGATTAGGTTTAGTAAGACTTGAAACAGTGGATAAGTGGTTAAAAAAGTTTAACTTGAATGCCATTGTTACATAGGGTTCGTACAACGAACCACGATGTTCAAACACAGAATCACATAGTGATTCGTGGTCAAGCACTCAAGGCGCTTACTGATGACCAAAGTGATGTGCTGCTCACATCCCACGAAATTACACTCCACTACCGGTTTCTGACTGTTTGCCGTCATCAGGTGGAGACAGTAAGATTATGTTCAGTGAACCTCGAAACAGTGTATAAATGGTAAACCAATTTATACTTCAAATCTTAACCAGGATTCATTTAAAATATCTGAATTTCACAATTTACAAAATTTGATTGGTTAGCAGTGGGGTTTTTTCTAACAATTCCCATGTATATTCACATTTTATTAAAGTAAATCTAGTATATTGTATATCATGGTGAGTCTCTTCATGTCAATTTACAAAAAAGTGCAATACTGGAAAATCCCTCAAGCTATAAAATAAATCCACTACCCAAGTTGGTGAAGTTTGATTTAGACAAATAATTACTGGTTGTATGAATAGTTGAAACGGTAATTTTTCTTTTCAAAAGGCTTGAGACTTGAGGGCATGTTATTTAACCTAAACCATGTCAAATTTCTTACGTTGTGTCATGCGGGATAGTATAAAATTACCGGAATGATTTGTTTCATAAATACCGGATGATATTGATGGTCAGTGTAATATTGACTGTCAAGGTCATGCAACAATTTATCGATCCACATTAACGAGAATTTTGTTTAAATCTAAGAAAAAAGGAGAAAACGACTTCATTCATTTACATGAAATTCAAATAAATAAATTAATTTCCCTACAAAGGGAAGAAAAAGTGAAAAGTATAAGATCAAACAAGTCGATCCAGGCAAAGTGTCGCAAGATAAATACTCTACGTGTGCCAAAATACGGTGAGGCTTCACAGGCCCAGACAGACATGCAAGCGAAATTAGAAAATGAAGTTAGAAAATTGGCGAGGAGATCTCAACACCGGTTATCAAATTGCCATGCGGATCTCCAACTCTGAAACAACATTCTGTTGATTAACCATGTATCCTGCCAATTAAGGAACAAAAGAGTTTTTGAAATTATTAGTTGAATAGAGAATGTAATATTGGCTTCTGATAGAGGAAAATGGTTTGCAGGCAACATTATTCTGGTTCAGTGGATGTAAACTATCAGAAGTAATGTTTTCGATCAATCTCTTGCATTCACGGAAGTGCCGATTGACAATAGTGTCTCGAATTAAATCCACGGAAACACAGCTCAATCCTGAAATAACATCTTCTGATCAGCAGAAAATCATTTTTCAGAGTGGTCAGGAAAACTTACTGGGGTTGTGTGAAACAGGTGTGGAACGATGCAATAAAAAGAACAAAGAGTTGTAGATAAATTGGCCCTGAGTAAATCGCTCGTGCAGATTCCGCATTTTCAGACGGGCAATATAACCCCTGACTCGCAATGGAACGAGCTTGTAGGTTTTCTGAAAATGAAGATAGACGAGGACTCGCAGATCGTTCAGAAAAGGTGCGTCGATGAACTTCGTTTTGTTGTCCGCAGCAGAACAAAAAAGTGGATAGCACTGAAGCGAGCAGCGTGGGTGCAGCATAAAGCCAACACTACTTCTACTTCTTGGCAACATTTCCGTATGTTACGCAACAAAGTGACTGCGCTTATTCGAGAGGATAAGGAAGCGCACCAATTGATGCTCCTGTCGAAAATGGAACGCAACCCTAAGTTATTATACAAAATCATGAACGCGAAAGCAAAAGTCAAACCAGGTATTTTTCCCATCCAGAATGGCGAAAAACTCACCGAAACAGCGTTGGGAACCGCAAATGCTCTGGCAATTTACTACTCTAATGCGTTCGTACCAAAGGTTTTAGTGGAACGTTCTGAGTATTCAAGTGAAACAGGAATCGAAACGTTGTGCGATATTTCGATAAATCCAATGATTGTTGCAAGTCGTTTGCTCAAACTAAAGGTAAGAAAATCCCCAGGTGCGGATGGCATCACACCGGATGTGCTCAGGTTCTGTCACCGTCAGCTTTGTGAACCGCTCTCCAGCCTGTTTAAATATTCGTTGCTTAAGGGAGTTGTACCAAAAGATTGGAAGTCCGGCGTGATAGCACCTATTTTCAAAAGCGGTAGCCGATCTGACGCTGCAAATTATCGTCCCGTCACAATTTTACCTGTTATTGCTAAGCTCATGGAACGTATAGTTTCGGAAAGAATAGTTGCACACTTCGAATCGCATAATTTGTTTTCGCCAGCGCAGCATGGATTTCGATCTCACCGATCTTGTCTCACAAATCTTCTCCTCACGTTAGACGACTGGACAAAGGAGATGGATAAAAGTTCTTGCATCCACGTCTGTTACCTAGACATTTCGAAAGCTTTTGACAGAGTCAATCATCATTTGCTTCTTCAAAAACTGATGCGTTTAGGAATATGTGATCCACTCCTCTCATGGTTGTGCGACTATCTGTCAGATCGCGACGCCCGAGTTAAAGTTAACGGAGCGTTATCCCAAACGTTCAAAACCACCAGTGGAGTCCCACAAGGGTCTGTGCTAGGCCCGCTCCTCTTTCTGTTGTACATAAATGATTTAACCCCCCCCTCATATCGTCCAAAATGGTCCTGTTCGCGGATGATATGAAAATTTGGACGCCAATAAGTTCTGCAGAGGATTGTGAGAAACTGCAAACGGATTTGGACAGCGTGTCGAATTGGGCGGCCATGAATGACATGTCATTCAACATACAGAAATGTAAGATGCTCCATCTTGGCAAGAATGTTCCTTGGACATATCGATTGGGAACTGAAAACCTAGCATGGAGCTCGTTAGAAAAATATCTTGGAGTGTGGATTAGCGGGAACCTGAGGAGCACAGCGCACTGTCAGAACATATATCGACGGGCAAACAGATTGTTAGGTATCTTTCGAAGAATATTTGGAAGATTCTCTCTGGTAACGTTACCAAGGATAATGAATGTCTACCTTCGCCCTACGATGGAGTATGCGGTAGAGGTCTGGGCTCCTTGGCTGCGAAAGAATATTGCTCTCTTCGATAAAATCTATCACATAGCAACGTCTGGGTCTATGCGACTTTACCCAAAGGAGGATACGACGCGATATTATTCTGACTTATAGAATTGTGTCTAACGAAGGACATCCACTAATACACTTGCTTGATGTGTGTGATGGGAAAGTGACACGCGGACATACCTTATCCGTTTACGTCCCAAGTTACCGTATTGATTGTCAGCGCCATTTTTTCGCCATACGTGCTATATTTCTTTGGAATGCCCTACCCCAACATGCGGTGGACTCTCCTTGCTTGGCGGCGTTTAAAGTGAAATTGGACTTAAATATGCAAAAGAATAACATTCGTGAGCCTTACATTTGATATTCTCTATTGCTTTTATACTATTGTATTTTTCATATTTCAATAATACTGTAATCCTGCGGTGTTGTGAAGTATTAACTTTTTTAACCATTAATCTTTGAATTTGAATTTGAATTTAGCTGTGGAGTGTAGTAATCTGTATGGAATATGAGCGTCATCGCCCGCCTTAAGTTTAGCAGCCCCCAGTCAATAAGGTGCCGTCTCGCCACGGTCTGCTATCCTCATTGGGTGCATGGGGATTAGGAATCAACCGACAAGCATACTGTATTTTTCCGCACCAGCGAATCGAAATACCAAACAACAAATGTCAGTTCTGAAACTTGGAACCTGGAACGTCCGGTCCATGCTTCCAGGATTTCATGATGACGAATCGAATATCAGAGTCGTTAGAAAGTCCGCCATGATTAACAATGAGCTAAAGAGGCTGAATGTCGACGTGGCTACCCTACAAGAGACGCGATTACCAGACACTGGTAAGCTAACAGAAAGAGATTACACATTCTTTTGGAAAGGAAGAGGTTCCGATGAGCCTGGACTGTATGGAGTTGGGTTTGCCGTGCGAAACGACATATTAAAAGCAACAGAACCGGGAGCGAACGGATTTTTACTCTAAATCTGAGGTGCATTACTGGTATCATTACGTTGGTCAACGTTTGTGCATCGACGCTTTCTGCGACGCCTGCTAAAAAAGACGCTTTTCATCATAACCTCACAGCCGTCCTGAAAAACGTGCCACAGAAAAACGGTGTAGTGGTATTGGGTGATTTCAATGCCAGAGTTGGTGCAGATTACGAGTCTTGGCAAAACTGTCTCGGAAAGTTGGGTGTAGGTAAAACCAATGAAAATGGGCAACGCCTTTTAGAATTGTGCACACAGTTCAATCTTTGTGTCAGTAACACTTTCTTTCAAACAAAACCACAGCATAAAGTCTCTTGGAAACATCCTCGCTCTAAGCATTGGCATCAGCTTGATCTTATTCTTGTTAAGCGAACTGATATAGGAAGCGTGCTCCTCACCAGATCATATCAAAGCGCAGACTGCGACACTGATCATTCACTGGTCTGTGCGAATCTGAAGCTTCCCCACACGAGATTTTACCGCACCAAATTGTCTGCTAAGCCTAGGATAGACGTCACTCGCATGTGCGAATCTAATCTAACTGCGAGATTCGCAAAAGCCTTCAGAGACGAGTTCAACAAGACAACCCCACTTGAATCTGCTTCAGAAAACTGGGAATTTAATAAAAAGCTGCATATGCCGAGTCGCACTTTCCACGTTCGGTGCGAAGAAAGCTCGAACGAGCGACTGGTTCGAAGCAAACGCTTCTGAGATGACTGCTGTGCTGGATGGGAAACGCTCAGCATTCTTGAGGTTCAAAGGTATGCCAACAGATGAAAACTTACGTCTTCTAAGAGCAGCTAGAAATAAGGTCCAACGACTGCAAGGCGATGTGCAAACGACTATTGGACTGAAGTTAGCCTCAATATCCAAAAAGCTGCGGATACCGGAAATTTTCACGGTATGTATGATGAGATCAAGAGAGCCATTGGCCCAAACAAACTTAAAACGGCTCCCATTAAGTCTTCATCTGGTAAGCCGATTGTCGACAAAACTCAACAGATGGAAAGATGGGTAGAGCACTTCTCCTCTCTCTACTCTAGTGACTGTACGGTTCTACCGCATGCACTTGAAAATGTCGAACGGTTGCCGACCATTGAATATCGAGATACCCCTCCTACTCTTGATGAGCTCAATAAGGTAATCGACCGCTTAGCGAATGTAAAGGCCCTTCGTGACGACGGATTTCCACTTGAGCTCATCAAATACAGTAGAGCAGCGTTATTACAGCCTCTTCACCATTTTCTCTCTCAGTGCTGGCAGGAGGGGGTGTCCCGCAAGAGATGCGAGACACAAAGATCATCACGCTATTTAAGAATAAGGGTGACAGAGGCGAATGCAACAATTACAGAGGAATCTCCCTTCTGAACGTTGTAGGCAAATATTTTGATTAAGTCTTACAGATCCGGCTGCAAGTTTTAGCTGATAGAATTTACTCCGGAACTCAATGTAGCTTCCACAAGGGAAGATCAACCGCTGACATGAACTTCTCCCTGAGACAACTTCAAGAAAAGTGTCGGGAACAGCGTATGCCATTATACGCTGTTTTTATTGATTTAACTAAGGCATTCGACTACGTCAGCAGGGAGGGTCTTTTCAAAATGCTCGATCTGATAGGCTACCCAAAAAGGCTGCTCAGACTCGTTATTTCGTTCCACTCAGGCATGAAAGGCTCAGTCCATTTTAACGGTTGCAGTTCCAAAGCATTTGAAATTCGCCGAGGCGTCACACAAGGGTGTGTTCTTGCTCCAACGCTGGTTCAACCTGTTTCTTTGCTCTGCTTCTGAAGCACGCTTTTAAGACGAGAACAGAAGGCATTTAAATACGCACGCGAAGTGATGGCAAGCTTTTCAACCTGAACCGGTTGAGAGCACAAACCAAAGTACGGGATGTGATAATCCGTGACCTGTTGTTTGCCGACGATGCAGCCTTTATTGCTCACTCCCAAGAGAACATACAGTCGCTAATGGACTGTTTTTCGTCGGCATGCAAAGACTTTGGTCTAACAATCAGCATGAGCAAGACCAAAGTCCTTGGTCAAGGGACTGTATCGCCGCCAATCATCACTGTTGGAAAACGGTCAAATTGAACAGTACACATTTCAACCATATTGTGTTCACCCATTGCGGACAACCTCTCGCTAGACACGGAGATTGATAAGCGGAATGGCAGAGCAGCTGTCATTTTGTCCCGATTGAACACTCGTGTTTGGGGTAACCGCAAGCTGACTGTAAAGACAAAGATGATGGTATACAGCGCGTGCGTACTAAATGCTTTACTATACGGCAGTGAAACCTGGACCACCCACGCAAGACACGAACGGAAGCTGAATGCTTTCCATCTACGAAGCATCCGTCGTATCTTGGACATATCGTGGATGGACAGAGTGACTAACGCTGAAGTGCTTTCGAAAGCTGGTCTACAGAGCATGTTCACCCTATTACGTCAGCGCAGCCTGCGGTGGCTAGCTGGTCATGTTCTAT
>JACCGJ010000967.1:61843-80174 GCA_013407085.1 Atriophallophorus winterbourni
CGGGCCACATCCGGCCCGTTAGGCTTTTTAATCTGGCCCGCCGACCTTGTCCAAACTTGTTATCCTTGATGTATTTCACTCATTTTGCTATTTGCAATTGTTAATTATTGTGACCTTGAAAATATATACGTTTTGAATCCAACCGGCGCTGTTCGTTCTCTCTCGCTGTGTCTGAGCCGATTGTGTGAGAAATTGTTTGCAACTGTCTGGACTGACTGCAGTGAATGTTTGGACTGTGAGAACCATTAACGCTCACGGATATAACTCCATTTTAGCGAGCTTGCTACTTTATTCGTTACCTGAACTGAACTTCCATCTTAACGGATTTAATCAAGCCAATTCCTGCATTACTGTTCGTACTCGGAATCTTCGACATCGTGGAGAATCAGTACCACAGGAGCTGCAATTGGGACTGATCGATCTTCAGTCTGACTCCATCTCAAAGGAGAAGTTCAAGTCTCTTAAACTGAATGAATTTTATGCTTCACTTAACGAGACCACGTTTCCAAACCTTCGAAGGACTGCACAGAAGATTTTGGTGTTGTTTGGTTCGACCTATGTGTGTGAGCAGACGTTTAGCGTCATGAAAATCAACAAAAACCATCACAGATCCAAGTTAACAGACCAACACCTTAGATCTGTCCTGAGAATTGCCACAACAAAATTAACTCCAGACCTCGATGCACTGGCAAAAACAGGAGACCAACAACACTGTTCCCACTGAAATTGGTGGGGTTTTCTGCTGTTTTATGAAAAAAAATGCATATTGAAAGTTTGTAAGTAAGGCAATTTTTGCTCTTTTTTAGGCAATTATAAAAGCAATATAAAAAAAAGGCAATTTTTTTCAAGTTTTGAGGGCTATTTTTTGGTAACCCTAGTGATGAGGACTCTTTTCCATATTTGACAGTTAATAAATTGGATTGTATTATTAGTACAGTGCTATGAGGTTTACATACACTAAATGTAATATTTTAGTATATATCTGGCCCAAACACTCCATCAAAATACTCCTGGTCCGGCCCCTCTGTCAAATTTTGGAACCCATTGTGGCCCGTGAGTCAAAAAGTTTGCCCACCCCTGATCTAGACACATAATTACTGGTTGTATGAATGAATGAAACGGTTATTTTTCTTGTCAAAAGCCTAGAGTTTTGACGGCATGTTATTTAACCCAAACCATGTTAAATGTCTTAGGTTATGTAATGCGAGATAGTATAAAATCACCGGAATGTTTTTTTATAAATAGCGGACGATATTTAAGGTCAGTGTAATATTTACTATCAAGGTCATGCAAGAATGTATCTATTTACATTAACGGGAAAGTTTTATTTGAAACTAATAATGAACAAGAAAATGATTTCATTCGTGTGCACGCGATTCGTGTGCGGACAATATTCAAGGTCAGTGTACTATTGACTTGCAAGGTCATGCAACAATTTATCGATTCACATTACCGAGAATTTTGTTTAAAACTAAGAAAAAAGAAGAAAATGACTACATTTGCTTACACGAATTTTCAGAAATTAAATTAATTTCTCCACAAAGCTAAGGAAAATTGAAATGTATAAAATCACACAAGCCTGATGCAGGCAGTATCTCACAACAAATACTGTACGTGGGCCAAATAACCCTGAGGTTATCCTGGACTTGCCAGACATGCAAACGAAATTAGAAAATGAAGTTAGAAAATTGACGAGGAGATCTCAACATCGGTTATCAAATTGCCCAGCGCATCTTTAACTCTGAAAGAGCCATTGATTGATTGACTTTGTATCGTGCCAGATAAGGAACAAAAGAGTTTTTGAAATTATTAGTTGAATAGGGAATAAAATATTGGCTTCTGATAGAGGAAAATGATTTGCAGGCAACAACGTTCTTGCGCAGTGGATGTAAACTAATTAAAGAAATGTTTTGATCAATCTCTTGCATTCACGAAAGTGCCGATCGACAATAGTGTCTCGAATTAAATCCGCGGAAACACAGCTCAATCTTGAGATAACCTATTTTGATCAACAGAAAATCTTTTTTAGAGTGGCCGGGAAAACTTACGGGGGTTGAGTGAAACAGGTGTGGAACGATGCAAGAAAAAACAAATAGTTGGATTGCAATGAGTGTGATGGAGAGAGAACGGAGGCGAAGAACATAGAAATACAACGGGTGAACTTTCAGGAATTGTGTAGTCCCTCGATTGGTGCAGCTAAATCCAAGGTAATTGAAGCTGCTACATCTTTCAAACACCGAACCATTCAATGAAACACGAGGAATGTTTTGATGCAGAGCTACACATCGCTGTCCAGACAAGTCGGAAAATACCATTTCGTTGAATTTTTGGGGATCCGAAGATTAACCAAGTGTGGATGACAATTGGCCAATGCTCGTAATCATTGATTCTAAAACATGTTGGTCAAATTCACTAATGTGGTTCAATGAAACGGCAACGTCGTCGGCGTATTTAATAAATAATAATAAATAATTAATAATAAATAAATAATAATAAATGTAAATAGAAAATGAAAATGGGGACAGTATTGCATCCTGCAAGACACCACGCGGAATCGGTTTCGCACGGAAGTTTTTGCATTTCATAACCGTATATTGAAGACGACCTTCGAAGTAGGATGCAATTTAATGAATAGTATTTGATGGAACACCACATTCGGATAGCTGTTGGAGTAATGAACTTCATACAACACTGTTGAATGTGTTGATATAATCCAGAAAACAAAGTTGTACAGCTTTCGTTTACTGTCAAAAGAACGTGAAATATGATCCATAAGCACAGCCACAGCAATAACTGTTGTCGGATTCTTACGGTATGCAAACTGATAAGCATCATAAACCTGACAACTGGGAGCCATTCGTCGTAATACAATGCTTTCAAGTACTTTAAGCAACTGCGACGTTAACGCGATCTTGCGGAATTTACAAAAATCATTCTTAGGAATCGGGGATATACAGACTGATTTCAAACAGTCAGGCATACTTGCTCTTTCCATGCACGATTGAAAATGGATGCAATAGGAGCCGAAAGTACACTAGCGCATTCCTTTAATACAGTAGGTGTTAGTTTATCTTGTCATGCAGGCTTAGAGCATGAGACAAACGAAAGTGCACAAAAGACCTCACTTATGCTGGTCAAGGATAAATTGTAGAAACAAGATGGTGGCAGAAAGAGGTTCTGCTAACTGTCATTATCAGCTATTTGGATGACGAACGATTCATTTGATGAAATGATGTCAGAAATAGATGAAGATTTTTCATTGTCTTCTTCGCGAATTTGCTTTAGTATACATCTTGTCAAGAAGTCGAATTTCATGCTTAATTGACTAAGAAAGTTGCGCAACTGCATTTTGAGTATGTTTAACAGTTTTCATGATTAGTCTAGGTAGACGCTTTAGCTGGGCGTAAGAAAAACGATGAGGACCAAAAAATAGATTCTTTTGGACAAACGAATGTCAAATGAAATTGAGATAGGAAGCTACAACGTCACATTCTTTGGAGACATTCTGTTCATGAAGAATTTCGTAATCGGTGGTATCGACCATGTCTCTGAGGCCTAAAATATTGTCCTGTTCACAGGCTCCAGTAGTCATCTTTCTGCCTCAGCTGCGGGTTAGGAATTTAGTGCATTGGCGAAAGCGAAATCCAGACAGGCTTCAAAAAGTGTTGAGAAATGAACAATATTTTGAGATACAAGAAAGAAAACTTAGATTAATTGGAATTATTGAGGTCACCAACAAGAAGAACTAAAGAATTTGGAAATGGAATAAGCATTTGGAGGAGTTCATCAAGGAATGCTTGAAAAGTGTAAGATTGACAATTTGGGATGACATAAGTATTTATCCGATTAATGGATTGAAAATGGGAAATATGACGAGGTTTATACTCGATGGCTCGGCAATATATATCAGGCTTATCAAAAGTAAACATCTGTTCACTATAAGAACACCAGTCACTTCGAATATAAGTAATAACTCCGCCAATACGATTTTCCAAAGGACAAGCCCAATCAATCAAATCACGAAAATGGATAAAGGTGATAAACTGTGCGTGGAGAAGCCACATACTGCAGACAAAACCTGAATCTTGGGAATCTTACCGTTTGTTGAGAAACAAAGTTACTGAACTTGTCCAGGAGGATAAAGAAAAGTATCAAATGAATCTGATGGATAAAATTGAACGAAATCTGAAGCATCTATTCCAGATCGTGAACAGAAAGGCCAGGGTACCGCTTTACTTACTACCACTGGAATTACATCGAAGCCACTAACGAACTCGATCAATTTTACTCTAGAGTGTTTTACCCTAACGAGCGCGTATCTTACGATATACCTGCATTCAGATCGCAGAATAAAATACACGAAATCGTTGTGAAATCATTGGTAAAGCTACGCTGGTTAAATACAAACAAATCCACGGGTGCTGATTAAATAACACCATTAATCACAATCACCATGCTCTATTCTCACCACTCTCTGACCTTTTCAACCTGTCCTTGGGTTGTAGCAAGGTTGCTAATGACTGGAAAAGTGGAATAATCACTCCGATATACAAAGGAGGGAACCGATCTGACGTGTCTAACTACCGACCAGTCACGTTGTTGCCAGTGGTCTCTAAAGTTCCCGAACGACTTGTAGCTGACGAACTCATTAAACAATTGGAGCAAAATAAGCTTTTTTATCGCACAGCACGGATTCAGGACAAGACACTCCTGCCTCACCAATCTTCTCATAGCTCTTGATAATTGGACTTGAGCCGTGGACGATGGATGCCCTATCCATGCTTGTTACTTGGACATGCCTAAAGCTTATGACCGTGTTAACCACAGCATACTGCCAGAAAAATTGGAGCAGCTCGAGGTGTGCGGCAGTCTATTGGCCTGGATAAAGGATTACTTGATTGATAGATTTATAAGAGTTAGAGTTGATGGGGCACTATCCAGCACATTAGAAGTTACAAGTGGCGTACCTCAAGTCTCAGTCTTGGGGCCAATACTCTTCCTCGTGTACGCGAACGATATACTCGAAATCGTACGCAGCAAAATCATTTTATTTGCGGATCAAAGTCTGGACTAGCATACGCACCATAGAAGATTGCCAAATTCTACAAAGAGATCTCGAAGCACTTCATAATTGGTCCTTGCGGAACTGACTACCATTCAACATCCACAAATGTAAAATGTTAAACTTTGGTAAATCATTAGAATTCACATACTCTCTGGGATCTTAGCAACTTTCATGGGTTTCTGAAGAGAAAGACCTAGGCGTGTGGAATAGCAGTAATTTGATGTCTCACGGCAGTGTTCTGCTGTATACAAAAAAGTCCTGTCAAAACATAGCATTGCTCAGAAGGATCCTTGGTCGTTTCTCAAAGCAGATACTCCCACGTATAATTAACACCTATATCAGACCAACAATGGAGTATGCTGTTCAAGCATGGTCCCAATGGTTACAAAAGGACATGACCTTGCTGCAACGGGTATACCACCGCGCTACAAAACTGGTGACTGGGCTATACACCAGGCCATACGAGAAGCGGATTGCAACTCTAAACCTCTTTGACTTTTAGTACCGTCGTCTCAGGGGTGACTTGATCCTGCTGTTCAACATTCTGCATAAAGTGGATCACCCACTTGAACACCTATTTCATCGGCAAGAAGCACGTGGTAGCAGATCGCATGGATGCAAGTTTATTATTCCACACTCCAGGTCAAATAGTCGAAGGTTTTTCTTTGCTGTCAGAGTTTGTTTTCTATGGAACCCCCTGACCCCACATATCATTTGCGCAACAAGCCTGAACATGTTCAAAGCTGAACTTGACAAGTATATGTTGACCAAACCCAACCTTGCACCTGAATACACGTGGTGACTTTCCATATGGATAAAACATTTGTGTTGTTTTCATGAATTCCCTATATTTTTAACCTGTGGTTACTGTAAAGTATTTTCTTTTTGGACCATTAAAACTTTGAATTAGTTTGAATTATTTTGAAGTCAAAAGCATCAGAAAACTTCATTAGAAACTAAGCCATTATCAATAGCAGCAATCAGCCGGATGTCATAGTCGAACTTTTTATCTCTGAATGTTCGCTTTAAAACTCGGTTTCGTGTAATTGTTTTAAAATGTGCGCTTCAAAAATTATCCTTCATTACTATAAAACCATGATGAATTTAGAGACAGACAACGTTAGAATTTACTAAAAAATGACGAAAATAGATGTAGGGAATTTAATGTTGTGCAAAGCCGATTTGAAGCCCTCGCATTAATCAAATGTGCCGGACTCTTGATCAAATTAATCTTAGAATGGGTAATATATTGACATGGGAAAAACAAATTCGTGTCTGTAATTCGATGTTTTTTCATGAGTTCATTTCTCGTGATTATGAAATCAGAGCGTCAATCAGCAAAAATGTTTCTAGTATATATTGGCGACTTGCATACTAAAGTACAGTCGCCAGAACTTATTTCGCAGATGACGCTAAGCTTAGGCGCAATATAAGCTTTACGTCCGAAAGAAATAAAGAAGAAATATTGTTAAACGCTTACATGCTACGAAGCAGCTCAGAAACACCCTGCATTCCCTACCCCGATATTCGATGGTTCGA
The DNA here is from genome assembly GCA_013407085.1 of Atriophallophorus winterbourni. Lineage (NCBI taxonomy): Eukaryota > Metazoa > Platyhelminthes > Trematoda > Plagiorchiida > Microphallidae > Atriophallophorus > Atriophallophorus winterbourni. Next base: position 68,448 of record JACCGJ010000967.1, read on the forward strand.
GGGAAACTGCACCACCGCTGCTCGTGAAAACCATTACTCCCGTAGTCTTGTCTTGATTGGGATTCCAGAAATCATTGGTGATTCTTCCAATATAAAAACGCCCTGGCGTCGACCGAAAGCAGTAGAGATTCTTGACAGAAATTATGAACATTTCGATATTTTCCATCTCCCACGATCTCCGAAGTGCAATAACATGGGTCTAAATGCGCTGAAAGTGACCCTTCGAAACAGCGCTATGGCTGATTGACTAAGATGCACCTTAAAACCTTTGAAACATAATTTCCCCAAACTGAATATTCTATCTGAGCTTAGCGTCAAAGTACAAGATAATTGTCTAGTCAAGAGGATAACCGCCAACCAGGAAAACATTGAGATGGATACACATGGCGAAAGATTCCACTGACACGAATAACGCAATTGCCGCTTGCTCTGAAATCGATCAAGATACTAATCGAGAATTTGATACAATTTCCAATTATTTCACTCAAGCAATATCAACATAAAAAATACACCCATCTCCCCAATTGATAATGGTAACTACGACAGCTCAAAACCAAAAAACTTGTCAATTCCGACTCTAGAAAAGACAAACGAATAATTTCAATTTACACAAGGTCACAAATCACGAAAAATACGATCAAGCGCATCTATACCAACGCTAACAGACTTATCAACAAATTAATTGCACTATCCGAAATTTGCAATGAAACGATTCCGGATATAGTCGTCATACCAGAAACGTGGTCACACGCCTCATTATCTGGCAAAGAACTCTCATTGCTCTGCATGTCGCAATTTTTCGTTCGCAATTTGCAATTGTGGAACAGATTAACCTAGTCACATGTAAAATCTGAAGCCATTGACACCTTGAAAAATGACTAGATGTTCATATGTACAAGTACGTTTACACGTTTGACGATAATATTTTTGATAATTTTACAATTAGACGTGATGTACATTTATGTGAGTCTTGTAAATCATACCTTTTTCTAACAGCATATCAACTCTAAAAAATCACTGAACAGTGGCCTAAAAACACAACTCTTTTATCATTCCACCAGTGCTTTAAGTCATATGGATCCTGATTGTACTCTTCATAGCCAATGAGTTCAAACTGCACGAAACCGGTCGTAGGGTGCGTGTAATGAAAATGTACGCAAATGAGTATCTTTGTTCAAGATAATGGGTTTAACCCCATCGATATGCTTCGTCACATGTGATTGAACCGGCTGGTCATGCCAAGCATTAAAATTGAATTGAATTGAATTGCTAACATTACTCAACGGTGGCTTACATGCCCAACTCGACGAATCATCAACGTTAAGTGTCACATCAAATGAATTTATCACATGGAGGTGTGAGGGATGTTAGCATTAGTCATTTTCATTGATTTCATCAGTTGACTCAGATTCACTGCGTGGCTCGGTCACACAAAGCTTGACTGTGCCGATCTGATAAACAGAAGCATTCAGGTATAACTTTGTCTATCAACATATTTTTGAGCGGAAATTTTGAAAAAAATATTCGAGTAAAGTTTTATGTTTTTCTCTCCCTCTTTTTGTTTAGTAAAACATCAGATGTATGGAACGTGTACCTATAATTTAATTTATGAATCGTGATTGGAATATCTTGCGTTGATGTTGGTCTATCTCAAGTCAGCAGAATTGATTATATTTCTCTTCAAGAGACTTGAATTTGAGAGCAAAAAGCTCAAATAATCTAGTGAAGGTAAGAGACAATTTCGAAAATCGATCGCAAATGAGGCAGATCGGATGTTGTTTTGGTGAAAAACAATAAGGTCACACCATTGTTCCACACAATGCACACAAATCTTTTGTTGATTTTTCCAACAAACATTCCTTCTGTGTTTTCAGTGCCAAGCACACGTTTTCTTGAATTTACTAGACTTGTATAAATTAGTAATTGAAGTATTGAAACGATATGATCGCAGTCTCCATCAAGATGAAACGATTTGTGATTCTCCTTTGCGTGTTCACGCTACTAAATCGAGGAAATGCCGCTGTGATTGTACGAACCGCCGACGAAGATGAGCGTGAAGAATTAACCAACACGATCGGATCAAGATTGGACCGAATTGGAATCTTATCAACGGATCCACTAAAGTCTGACAACCTCAAGCAGAAGGATGCAAATAGTTTAGAATTCGAAAGGCTGCAGTATCTTTTCGAAGGTCTCCTTAAATTGATTGTAAGTGAAACGAATGAGAGTTAAACCGAGTGGGCTATCAATACAAATTTTTGGTTTTTCAAGCATAAAGCTGTTTGTTTTCACACAACACGTTTTCCGTATTACATTCAAATAGTTGTTGGGTTTTGGTTGTGTAACTGTTGGACTTACTTTCATTTAATCACGCCAATATAGAAAATTTACCAAGGAAACCAAAACTGCACTGCTTTAAGAGAACATATATTGAAGCTTAATAAATATTTGCGTATTGAGAATAAAATGACTAAACATTCGGAATCGGGCTTTCGAAGAACGTACTTGAAGAAATAGGGAGAGGCGAACATTCGTATAGAGAGCTTCCATAGAGCAATATGATTTATTTCGATCTGATGATCAGTATACATTGATATTTGATTAAATCAGAATGCAGTGTATAAAAAACATTAAAACATCTTTCAGAGTACACAACAGTGTTTTCGAAACGTGTTCATATTGATAAGTGTTAATTCCAAAAGTAACAGTAATTTCCGGATCGGCATCAGGTTGTGGTTAGTAATAACACACGAAGACAAACCATAGTGAATTAGCATTCGATTAGAATACGATTTGGGACCGATCGTGTATTCATAATGCAAAGAAAATTTAGTGCAATCGGATTTCTGTTAATGTTTCACTTCTGACACAGAATCTTCGTCAGATCAAGGTGGACAATCTGGACAGGGAACATGATTAAGTAGTAGTCAACCCCCCATCACTGATTTGACCTTACCGCTGAACAGCCTATAGTACGCATTGAGGATGTCAACTCTCGTAGGCATGACCTGGATCAGTGGTCGATTTTCAAACTAGTGTGTATCCACATCAATCTAATACATGTGAACACGTTTAACAAAACGTCTTGGATAACCGTGTCTATGAGCCTTTGGCTCGCTTCATGGTGCACCTGCTTCCGTCCTTTTTCGTAGCAGCACAGGTGTTCTACCATATTTAAAATGGAAAAAGCTATGGACTTGAAGACCTGTTTTGGATGATCGGAAGTGTATCGTAGTACCGCATCTGTATCGATAGTTTCCCGATAGACGGAAGTTTTTTATTTCACGTCCACGTTTTGCGCTAAACAATCCAAAAATGGAAGAGTGCCTGTGCAAGATTCAACTTCCTTTGTGTTCGTAATAGTGGGTCAATTTCATTTAGGTAGTTGAAAAATGCCTCTAACTGATCTCGCATGATAATAACAAATGTGTGATCAACATAGCGCCAACATAATTTTGGCTTGAGCCCAAATCAATCATGGTCTACATTGTATCGAATGAACAAATGTACTGTTCATACGAAAATTATAAAGGAAGTTTCCTACCTGGATTGAAGTTTATTTGGCATGAAGGCCTTATTGAGGTGTATATTTCGAATGCTACGACTGCTGCACACACATTCTGATTATATTATCCATTTGTACGACATTATATATGCATTTTTACTCAGGTGATTAATAAACTGTAATTATTAGACCACATTATAAGAACAAGAAGAAGAAGAGAATGACTTCATTCGTGTACACGAATTTTCAGCAATACATTAATTTCTCCACAAAATACAAATATGATAAAATGTATAAAGTGCAGCACAATGAAATGATACTTGAGCTAATAAAGTGTCAGGTTACCATAGGCTAGACAAATGTGAGGCGAATTAGAAAAATAAAAATTGGAGAATAACTGGAACATTTCAGCGTCATTTAAAAATTGTCATGCGCTTTTTTAACTCCATAACAGCTTTCGACTGATCAACCATGTATCGAGCCAAGTATGGAACAAAAGAGTTTCTAAATTTGTTAGTTCTCGAATAGGGAATAACAGTGTAACTTCGGGTGGAGGAAAAAGATTCACAAGAAGCAAGGCTTATGTTCAGTGGATGTTAACAATCAGAAGAATTAGTTGCGATGAAACTGTTGCATTCACGAAAGTGACGATCAACAATGGTGTCTCCAATGTCACCAGCGGGAACACAACTCAATCTTGAGATGAGCTTAATATTTCTTTTGATCATCATAAAAACCTTTCCCAAAAGGCCAGGAAAAATTACGGGGGAAGCGTAAAGGAGGTGTGGAATGATGCAAGAAAAAACAAAAAGTTGAATAACTTTCAGTGGTATGTAGAGAGAACGGAGGCGAAGTGCATATAAGTGCATAGTACATCGCTGAGATACAGTTTTCTTGTGCTTTACAATTCAACTCAACTCAATTTTAATGAACTAAAAAGCATATAGCTTTACAAAAAACCACAGAATAATATGGGAAATTCGAATAATGTAACAAGCGGGATTTGTTTGCTTACGGAGCGGTTTAAGAATCAGGTAAAACTTTAAAAGGCGGAAATTATTTTCGATTTGTGGGATGACAAATGTTGATGCATGGGGTTGGGTTGTATCGTTTTCTTCGATGCACAGGTGAAGGTTCAAAAAGGCATAAAGACTTCTCTTGAAAATCTACTGATTTGGCGAGTTTACAACATGATCGGGTAGATTGTTCCAAGTGAAACAAACTATTTTATTTTCATGTTTTTTTCATACCGCAATCTTGTGGTGTTGGGAAGTATCAACTTATTAACCATAAATCCTTGAATCCTTCAATAAATGAATGTATGACCCCAACAGTCAGCGAGCGAGATGCAATTAGTCATGCGCAATCAAACCAGCATAACCCCGCGGTTGTTTTAAAAACATCGTTTTACGTATAATCAATCAAAGGTTTGTTCAAAACTGACAACCGGTAACGATGCACGGTATTCCGGTCAGATTATGAATCCACATTTAATACGTTCGCTTTTGTATGCTAGCTTGCTCTGTGCGCAATAAGAGTTGGATCATTTTGCGTCCTCTGGTGTGATGGGGTTCCCAAGGTTATCACAGCCAGGGGTGGTGGTGGGGATAAGATCCCGCTACCTACAAAATGCTCCCATACGGCGTGCGTCTCAAATAGCCTCTGACAACCGAAGCCCAACTCCTGGCCTGCTCGTGGCGGAACTGCTTCTACTGACAGGAGAAGGGGCGAAGGCGGGTGACTGGCGCCTCAAAACCAGTTCGCTTCGGGTAGATGGAGCTCGTCAGCCTGGGAGGGCAGTCCATCTAGGGGATGGAAACCCTGACTCCAAACCTCCGCTTCCTGCGGATTACACAATCACAATACTCCGCCGAGGACGGTCCCAAGCCCGTCTGCAAAAGGAGGAGGGTTAGACGCGGGGTCAGCAACCCCACTCTGTAAAAACCTCAAACCGCTACTGAAACCAAAGCAACATGTCATACCAAAGTAAGATCTCCATGCTTGAATCGAGAAGAAACCTCATCTGAGGTAAAAATGAAGCAGACTGGTGAAAGCCCACCGGAAGCCAGTCAGCAGATGAATCTTCTGTCGATGAAAGCAACAACAAAGATTGCCACATGGAACGTCCGTACGATGTATGAGACCGGAAAGGCTGCACAGGTCGCGAAAGAAATGCAAAAGTATGGTATACAACTGCTGGGAATATGTGAAAGTAGATGGAATGGATCTGGCATGTTGATTTTGACATCCGGGGAACGGATTATTTACTCAGGTCATGAAGATGAGAACCATAGTCATTCGGAAGGCGTCGCCATTATGTTATCCCCAATAGCTGCAGGCGCTCTCATTGGATGGGAACCCGTTGACTCACGGATAATCACAGCCAGATTCAACTCCAAGGGGAGAAATGTGACAGTAATTCAATGTTATGCGCCCACAAACAATGCTAGCCTTGAGTCGAAAGAAGAATTCTACGTGCGTCTGCAGTCTGTCTTAGACAAGACACCCAAGCGAGATATCAAGATTTTGATGGGTGACATGAACGCGAAATTGGGTCCAGACAACACAGGGAGAGAATCTGTGATGGGTACGCATGCCCTAGGTGAAATGAATGAGAACGGTGAACTTTTCGCAGATTTTTGCGCGCTCAACGATCTGGTCATCGGAGGCAGCATCTTTCAACACCGAAACATCCACAAGGCCACCTGGACATCACCTGATGGTGTTACTGCCAATCAAATCGATCACCTATCGATTTCACGAAAATGGAGACAGTCTCCTTGATACACGCGTAATGCGAGGTGCGGATGTTGCTTCAGACCACTACCTTCTAATGGCCAAAATTAAAATCAAGTTGAGAGCTTTCAGCGAAACCGGCAGTCGGCCTAGTGTAAAGTACCACACGCAGAAACTAAGGGAAGAGCGTACAAGAGAGATTTTCTCAATCTCACTGAAAAACAGATTCGAATCGCTCAACAACTTAACCCCTGAGCTCCCAATAAATGAACACTGGACCGCTCTGAAAGACTGTTGACAAGACACTTGTAAGCACGTAATTGGCAGACGGGTAAAGAAAGACAAAGAGTGGATCTCGAGTGAGACTTGGACACTGATCAACTCGAGAAGGCAGCTGAAACAACAGATCCTCCGGTGTAAGGACACCAAGCAGAAAAACCAACTGATCAAACAATACGGCTCCCTAAATAAAGACGTGAAACGAAGTGCCAGAAGTGACAAGAGGCGGTTCTATGAAATGCTGGCAACGGAGGCGGAAAATGCAGCAGAAAAGAGAGACCTGAACACCGTCTACAACATTACCAGAACCTTATCAGGAAGGAAAATACCTTACGGCAAAATAATAAAGGACGGTGAAGGTAACCTTATCAGTCAGGAATCGGTGCAAAGAAAGCGATGGATGGAGCACTTCAAGGAACTCCTAAATCGACCAGCACCTACTTCAGTCACTGACATCCCACCTGCAACAAATTTGCTAGACGTAAACACCGACCCCCCGGTCGAAATGAAATCCTTTCTGCCTTAAAATCACTAAAGAATGGCAAAGCACCAGGCCCAGATGGGATTCCACCAGAAGCTCTGAAGGCTGATTTGGACACCTCGGCTGATATGTTACTTCCTCTGCTGCAGAAAATCTGGTCAGAAAGACGGGTCCCAAATGATTGGAAGAGAGGTCATTTGGTCAAACTTCCTAAGAAAGGGGATCTGAGGCTATGCAAAAACTGGCGAGGTATCATGCTGCTCTCAGTCCCTAGTAAAGTACTTACACGCATCATCCTTATGCGTTTGCGCGACGCTATCGACCAAGTGTTACGGCCAGAGCAATCAGGCTTCAGAAAACAAAAGTCTGGTATCGACCAAATTGCGACCCTCCGCATAATAATTGAACAAAGCATTGAATGGCAATCGCCTCTTTGCCTCAACTTCATAGATTTTGAGAAAGCCTTCGACAGTGTGGACCGCGAATTCATATGGAAGCTTTTGCCACACTATGGGGTCCCACCGCTGTACATGGACCTCATAAAGCAGCTGTATGAAGGTGCCTCCTGTCAGGTAATTCACAACGGAAGACTGACCGATCCATTTGCAGTTGAGACTGGCGTTCGCCAGGGATGCCTGTTGTCCCCAATGATTTTTCTGTTGGTAATAGACTGGATAATGAAACAGACAGTAAAAGGTGAGAGGAATGGTATCGATTGGAAGGAATCCGAGCATTTGGAGGATCTGGAATACGCTGATGATGTCTGCTTGATATCACGTGACCCCCAACGTCTTCAGAGAAAGACCGATAGACTAGCACACTTTGCTTCATATGCAGGACTACGCGTGAATACCGAAAAAACAGAAGTCCTCCGTGTGCTAACTGATGAGCACCCATCAATCACCATCAATGGTAAAGCAGTCAAAGACGTCACGCAATTCGTCTACCTCGGCAGCCTTGTTTCAATAAGTGGTGGCACGGACGAAGACATAGTCGCCAGAATCGCAAAGCAAGATACGCGTTCATAGCTTTGAAACCCATTTGGGAGTCGAAGGTTCTATCAAAACGCACGAAACTCCGTATATTCAGAAGCAACGTCAAATCCGTGCTACTCTATGGATCGGAAACCTGGCGAGTGACAGCAAAGTCTTCTGGCCGCTTGCAATCATTCCACAATAATTGCCTTCGTCGAATTATTGGGGTAAAATGGCCAGAAAAGATAAGGAATCAAGACCTGTGGCAGATTGCTGCTGAGGACCCGATCGCCCAGCAGATCAGTAGAAGAAAGTGGAGATGGGTTGGGCACACCTTGCGGAAACCTTATGATGACATCACGCGTCATGCTCTGGTATGGAACCCAATCGGAAGAGACGGGTCGGACGCCCAAGGCTATCTTGGAAGCGCTCGTGTGAAGAGGAAATCCGCAAGTGTGGACTTAACTGGAACGACATCAAACTGGCTGCTATGGACAGACCAAAGTGGAGACAAGTTGCCGAGGCCCTATGTTCCTCAAGGAACTCAAGGGATTAATCATTAATCAGGTGTTATGGGAATTTTGGATGAGCATTGTTAACGCGGAATTAATCGATGTTGGCGTAATTGTCAATATTATCTTGAAAGTGTAGTGTATGTATGGATTTTGGCAAGTTACCACGTAATCACGCTAAGTAACGATAATTCTAATTTAATTAGCTGAACGAATTTGCTTTTTTGAGAAACATATTACTATTTATGTAGGGTAAATTACAAATGACATTTTTTCAATTATTTAGTCTATTTCTATTTAACACACCACGCAACCGGTGGTGCGTGCGTGTTGGTTCTAAGCCATCTATATTCGTATGTTCAAGTAAAATAAAACAAGTTGATCATGCCAGCTATTACACACCATTGGCCTACAACATCTAGCCTATTTTAAAAATTCTCCACTGATTCAAGGTGTGCGGATTCTGAGTACACCTTCCCTACAGCTCGAAGCTGGTCTTGTATTGTTTATGGGATGAAAATGCATTCTCCAACTACCTTAGTGCTCAATCTCATCTACCTACACATTATTTGTAATTGTGATGGCACACTATTGTCTCGTCACTCTAATCCACCAGAGCCTTAAGAGTCCAAACTTAGTTTAACAATATAGTATATGACTGCCGTACAACTATAAAATTATCCAAAATCCTATTTTTAAACAGAACCCACTTATCCTGATCGTACTGTCTCTACCTGATGAGTGTTAGAAGCAAGAAACCCGACTTTGGGTGCATGTAATGGAAATTCATGCATTACCTAATGATTATTTATTACTTTTTCATGAACGAATATTTACTATCATATCGCAATTGTGAAGGTATGTGCTTTTTGTGACCATAAATTCGTGACTCTTGAAATGGGGACTTCAGTAATCGAAATTATTTATCAAAAACAACAGCAGTTAAACGTGGAAAATTCGGCTTCCATCTTTCCTCTTTCAACCACTACCACGAACGGTGAAATTAGCGATAGCATCTAACGGCAAACTAATTTACGCTCTGACAAGTCAATCATCGTATTCCTTGGAGAATTAAATACAACGCGGGCAAAATCATAGCAAAATCAAGCAAGTTCTTATCCAGTGTATCGAGTTTAAAAATTTCTCATTAAATTATTCCGTTTTAACAAATTAGTCCTACCCACTCAAACTGACCGATCGATTGTGAACCGTTTTCTGCTCCAAACAGAAGCAAATTTAAACGAGTGTTCAGAAACTTTAAGAAGTATATCAGGGGTTGAAAATGTTTAACCCTGAAGCGATTATTTTAACAAGATCAATGCAGTATTTTGTGTTTAATAACATTTTCATGCGAACACCCATCTGAGAACAAATAATATTTCACAAACAAACTTCTTACATTCGCAACGCTAACATTTACATAAGCCATGTATTTGTAGATAGCGATAGACAAACACATAAATTCCACAAGCGTGGGACTCGTTAAAACATTACAGATATTTCCAGGTTACACCTGAACCATGAATAATTTTGTCCTGTATTTCGATCAACTTGGTTGCTTTTTCACATTGAATCGATCGGAACTTTCAGGGTATAGCTGACTTCTTCCCGGAAATTCGACAGGTATTCAAGACACTAAATGCGTTCATGACAAATAATGAAGTGATTTACGAGATGAAGAGAAAATTTCCACCTGAAAAATGTTTAATATTCAACATTTGAAAATGTGTGCTGTAATAGTGTACCAAAACAATTTTCATTATCAAAAACGTTGTTTAGTAAAAGTGAGCATTTTATTTGTATGGATGAAACAAACATAATATGCACAACTAGATTCTAGGAAAAATATGTATTTGCATACAGTTAGATCAAACAACCCACGAGCGTTTATGTGATTTTGCACTCATCGGTAACGTACAGAAATGTCAGAATCTATACAACTTGAAACAGTTGGAAAAAATTAAAGAAAGCTTACAATTTGAGGTCACACCCCAAATATACATCGCGATACTTTACGATAACTTGGAAGTCTATCTACAACAGGTGATGTATACATCTTCGACTTTATGAACTCACTTGGTTGCTACAATCGTGTCCTTCTGGCGGACCTTCTCAAAATATCAACAAAGCAAAGCACATGATCATTGTTCGCTGATGATGTACGTCCAAGGTAGACATCACCTGAAGAAAATCAAAAAATAAAGCAAATATGGGAAAACGTTTTCCAGATCTGAGCAGGTATATCTGAAAAGATGATATTCACCAGATTACGCTATTCTATGTTTCAACCTGAGAAATTTCTGCTTGGATGAGGGGTCGATCATTCTTCATTACTTATCACACAGCTTAGCTTCCACGGTCAAAAATAAATATATAATAGTAGCGTGATATACTAAGCGTGAACGTATTTTATGAATATACCATGAAGTATAATAGAAAGTAAGGAAAATACGCCTGTATAAAATCGGTAAGGAAATACAGACTTACGTATACCTGTAAATTTTTCGCGTTGCGTTACCCCTAACAATTATAATTTTTATGTCGACAGGAATGTACGCAATCACCGTACTGAAGTTTTTTCTTGATAGTCAATTCGAAAATTTTCGAATTGAGCTTCAACTAAGACGAACCACAACTTAGAGTTGGAAGAAATAAAGGATGGCAGTGTAATGTTAGAAAAATCAATTGCGTCTCAGTCCTTTGACAAAATATAAAATTTAGAATACTGAATAAATGTGAATCTCGAAAATGGTAAACGAGGTGATTTGATTTTAAACTTTCCGTCCCCACCTTCCTGTGGTAAACAGTGATGAACAGCAGGATCATTAACAATGTAGTGAACAGAAACATTTTCACGTGCTCCCCAATCTGTATTCGTAACGTGATATGCTAAGCATGAAAGTATTCTATGATTGCACTAAGAAGTATAATGGATTGTGAGTAAAATACGCGTGTATAAAGTCGATATAAATCGAAGCAATGTAGTTTAACAAAAAGGAAGAGAGAATAGAGATTGGTAATCCTAAAGATTGTAAATTGTGCAAAGAAATTTGAGTGCAATCGGTTAGAGCAGTTTTTGGGTTACGTTTGACTTCTGAAACAGAAGCTTGGTCGTATTCACTTGTATTAGATTCACGTGGATACACACTAGGACGAAAATCGACCACTGATCCTGGTCATTCCCATGAGACGTGACACAGTGTGAGTGTACTATAGTTTGTTTAGCGGTAAGGTCAAATC